>WBMY01009489.1:263300-314346 GCA_013397315.1 Donacobius atricapilla
GCCGAGCTCAGATGCCCTAGATCGCCCGGCTATCCGGAGGGCTGGCCCTGATCCCGGCCCCTCGGCCCGGCCACGGCTCCCGGGGCCTCCCAGGGACACCCGGGGCAGGCGGGGCCCTGGGCCCGGGCCCCCTCCCGGCCCGGCCGCGATGTTACCTCATGGCTGGGGGTCCGTGGAAAGAGAGGGCGGGTCTCCCAAGATTCCTGTTTTTAAGCGGTGTCCCAGGGGGTGTACACTTTTTACCTGATTGGCCAGCTTAGCTGTTAGTTCCAAAACGGATCAACAATTGGTTTTTCCTACCATTTATGCTAAACCAATACAGTATGGAGCACAGATCCTGCAGATGTTACACAGGAAAAATGGCAGTGAAGTAAATAGGCATTTTGGCTGAGCTGTGTCTCTTGTCATCACATGGCTTTGAAGCTTGAAAATGTAAGGCTTGAGTCCAATCATTCACACTTACGCTCAGTATGGGAAAATAAATGAAAACATAAATAATGGTATCATCTAATGGTATCTTCTCATATAATCCTGACTGTACACTTCAGGTTCTGTCCATTTACACAAAAGAAAGTGTAAAAAAAATTCAGAGTATTACTGTATCTAAGCCCAAATTTTTTAAAATTATTGAAGGTATAGCAATTGTTGTAATAGCATCATACAGCAACAGTTTTGACAGCATTATTGGTATAGAATGTTACTACATCACAGAACAGAGTTACCTATGTGATGTAACAATACATTACAGATTTCTTCACTTTTTACCCAGAGATATCAACACTCCTCACACAGAAGAGCAGTATTAGCACTGCTATTATAATTACAATTATCACTAGCCAACAAGAAATGTGCATGTCTGCATAGTGCAGATGAACCCAATCAATGTATGTGTACAGAACAAAAAGCCTGTAAATATTAATCTGAAATATTATTTCAATAGCACATTTCATTGCATATCAACACAACTGAAGCTCTTTTTAAAAGGGCTACAGAAAATTCTTTACTGGCAGTTTATTCACTCAATACAGATGACTGGAGAAAAGGACAGTGACCATGAAACTAGCATTAATCTTCGCATATAATTGATGATTTAATTGTAGTAGTCTTTCATAAAGCTAAATAATCACTAGTTGATACAGAATTGTTCTCAAGATTTACAGAGTAAACACCCATCACATTTTAGACATCACACAATAGCCCAAGCTATAATTATCAGTTCATCATTAGTATTGTTAAACATATCACGTAGACACTGGAAATCAATCCCAAAATACCAAAACCTCAAGCAGCATCCTAATTGATATAAAACAACCTTCATATTCACGTTATTGACTGATTTACAATTAGTGTATTTAGCCAGAACTCTGGTTCTGCATTTAAAAGAGAAGCATGAGCCAACATTTTGAGGTAAACAATCATGTTAATATGAAGAAAAAAATGTCAAGATAATAAAACATGGGAAGTAACAGAGAGATGTACTCCAGCAGTAGTAGTGCTAGAATATGTTATTAATTTTGGATTAGGTGTGAGTGATGGGTTTAACATTTACACTACAGATCAGTATGGAAGGATTCCTTCCTGTCCTTCTTTATCAAAAAATGGCCCCCTTTATGACCTCTCTGAAGAGTAATATATGAACAGTTTATAACTAAATGATACGATTCTGCTAAAGCTCAGGCAAATAACAAAGGTTATTGGCAATGATAAGTTGCTGCCTGCCATAGAGAAATCTTTGTCGGGAGTTTGCCACCATTTTTCAAAAGATGGAGGAAAAATCTTTATTGAAATGGGGAGTATATCTGAGAGCAGAGCAAGATGTTTAGCCAACATCTTGTCCATAGTGCAGTTGGTAACCATCTGCCTTTGTACTATTTGTCTGTGGCTCTGGCTGTGCCTGACCTACATGTGACACTTCTGAGCAGATGTGCACCAGGATACAACAGATGAGGGAATGCCAGCCCCTGCCAAAAGGACTCCACACATATTGAGAAGGATGAATACCAATAAATCAGGATCAGATGGGAAGCATTGTATGGCTTTTTCAGAGTAGAGAAACAGTTCCATTGTTTTATCTATTAAATTAATGGATAAAGGATTTAACAGCAATGTATCTTCCTGATGTATTTGTCTTAAGCAGTAACATAATATTTGTATCCATCCATGACCTTTTATTTTCAGGGTATTAGAGACTAAAACACAGGTTTGATGTCTGGAAATCGAGATCCTCCAAAACTACATTAATTCCATCCTATTACCTTCCACTTACCTTCTATTCATACTTCATTTAACTTGTATGACTGACCGAGGCATATTATCAGAGTTCAGAGGTTCAGAGTATATATTTAAGATATTACAGGAAGTGGAGCGGGGAGAGGGAGAAGAGGATACTTAAAAGGATTCAACAGAAATGAGTTGAATGCAAGTTTGTTGGAAGAGGCAGTCATGAAATCTATGCAATAGCCAAGGCAGGAAAAGTGCTGTGCTGTCAACAAGCATCATGGAGAAATGGAGATAACCACATGTTCAGCTAGTATGCCGTATCTGTCTGATACAAATCAGCCTGGAACCCTTTATTTAAATTGCAGGAAATGGCATTTTGTGCTAGGCACTTGTCATTTGGAAGATGTGTTCAATTGGTTAGCCAAGGAGGGCTCATCATAAGGAATTTTTGAGGGACAGGCTCATTGGTGTTGAGAATAACAGTTAGGGCTATGTATGGGACTGAAAACTTTAATTTTACCATATTTTCAATATTAGCTTTACAGTTCTGCTAAGTTCTTTTCAACATAATAGGGTCTTTAATTACTACAGTATTTTTAATCGAGCCTCATCTAAAGATCTGTTTAAAACCAGACAATGCCTGTTAAAAATACCTTGTATAGTCACTTCTTTATACAAAGAATGAAAATAGTTTTCTTATCTAATGTCTGCATGTCATCCATCATCAGTGGATATACCACAGGCAGTTTATAAGCATTTGTAACAATGCAGTGAACTACATGGTTTGAAATGTCAGAATTTTTCTTAAAGAGAACAAATGGGCAAAAATGGGAAGCAAAATTGATGAGAAAACAGAATACATTTGATTTAATAAGGGCACATGCATTTTTCAAAGGCAGATGAATAAATTTAGAACAGAGGTATTTGTGCCTTTTTGTATCATGATGATTATTCACATCAATAGGATTAATTTAGCTCTATGTTACTTTAGTCCCAATATGTTTTCAGAATCAGAGATAAGTTTTAGATATCCTTGAATATATACTAAAGCTGCATATTTAGCAATAATGTTTTCCCTTGGACTGGCTTCCTCACAATATGCTCTTAGAGACCTCTTCATTTCCTACTCCCAGTTCAGTTTTGCACCTGTTGCAGACATTAGTGAGAGCCACAAATATAATACTGTGATCTGAGTAGTGACTACTTCAATAAACTGTTACATTATAGTAAGTTGAATTAGGACTCTTTCCCTGAGGCATACACTTTCCAGGGCCATCAGGTTTGGTGTGTGCTCTCAGATTCCTTTCTCAGTGATGCATGGGAACTGAGGAGCAATATTTCCCTCCATGTGTGTGTTCAAAGAGCAGAAGAGCTATGCAAATTGTGTTGTTTCACTCACACCCTCTTTATCTCTCTGACTGCTGGCTGGTTATGCAGTTCTGGTTTAACCTTTCTGTTAAAAGGTGACTAATATACAGTTAATACTTGAGTAACACCACAGGTACCTGATCCCAGTTGGGCAAGTGACTATCTCCCAGAGGCTTAGCTCTAATAAAGGGATAAAACCAGGCCCTCTAGAGATAAGACTAGGGTGACACATTGATGCTTGAGGGACTGTGTGCTAGAGATGTCTTTGGTCTGCCATCTCAGTGGAGGTAGGGGATGGAGATCCATGTGGCAGCTAAGACACATGGGATATTGATGTGTTAGAAACCACAGAAATGCCTGAGAATGGTCATGTAAGAATTAGGGGTTCTTCCCCACAAAAGTAACAGGATCAATAGCCCAAATGGAGTGCATTTACACCAATGCACACAGCATGGGTAACAAACAGGAGGAGCTGGAAGCCATTGAATAGGCAGAAAACCAAGACATTGTTGCCCTCAAGGAGACATGGTGAATGACTGACGCATCTGAAGTGCTGGATGGCTATAAACTGTACAGAATGGATAGGAAAGGAAGAAGATGTGGTGGAGTAGCCCTGTGTGTTAGGGAGTGGTTTGATTGTCTGGAGCTTAATGATGGTGATGACAGAGTTGAGTGTTTGTGATTAAGACTCGGGGAAAAGGCCAACAGGGCAGATATCTTGGTGGGAGTCTGTTATAAACCACCAACCAGGATGAAGAGGCAGATGAAATACTGTATAAGCAGCTGGTAGTCATCTCATGATTGCTGGCCCTTGTTCTGTCAGGGGACTTCAGCTTACCAGACATCTGCTGGAAGTACAATACAGCAGAGAGGAAACTGTCCGGGAGGTTCCTGGAGTTTGTGGAAGTTCATAACTTCCTGACACAGCATGTGAAGGCCCCAGCTGGGGAAGGTGCCCTGTTGGACCTGCTGGTTATGAACAGAGAAGGACTCAGGGATGATGTGACAGCTGGAGGCCATCTTGGGCAAAAGCAAAGGAAGACACCCTCAGTCAGTTTACTGGTGACAACAAATGAATATATTTTACCTTCTTGGAGAAGTAAGGAGTGGGGCCAGCAGAACCGCTGCCTTGGACTTCTGGAGTGGCTGACTTTGGCCTCTTAGGAGATGGTTGAAGGAGTCTCTTGGGAGGCAGTTCTGAGAGGCTAAGGAGTCCAGGCAGGCTGGACATTCTTCAAGAAAGAAATTTTAAGGCACCAGAGACCCCATCCCCATATGCCAAAAGACTAGCTGGCAGGGAACAAAACTGGCCTGGTTGAACAGAGAGATTTGGCTGGAACTCTGCAAAAAGAGAGGAGTGTTTTCAGCCTTTGGAAGAAGCAGCAGGCAACTCAGAGGGATTGCAAAGATGTCATGAAGTTATGCAGGGAGAAAAGTCAGAAGGGCCAAAGCCCACCTAGAATTTAATCTGGCTACTGCCATAAAGGACAATAAAAAAATGTGTCTATAAATACATCAGCAACACAAGGAGGGCTAAAGAGAATCTCCATACTCTGCTGAATGGAGGGAGAAACATAGTGACAAAGGATAAGGCTGAGATGCCCAATGCCTTCTTTGCTTCAGTCTTTAATAGCAAAAACAATTGTTCTTCAGGCATCCAGCCCCCAGAGCTGGAAGACAGTGACAGAGAGCAGAACTCCCATGGTCCAAGGTGAAAGGCCAGAGACCTGATACACTTAGACACACACAAGCCCATGGGGCCAGATGGCATCCACACATGGATACTTAGGGAGCTGGTGGAAATGCTCACTAAGACACTTTCCCTCATTTATCAGCAGTCTTGGCTAACCAGGGAAATCCCAGGTGTTTGGAAGTTGGCAAACATGTTGACCATCCGCAAGCAGGGCTTTAAGGAGGATCTGGGTAACTAGAGTTCTGCCAGCCTGACCTCAGTGCTGGGGAAGGTCATGGAGCAGATCATCTTGAGTGCTGTCATGCAGCACGTACAGCACAGCCAGGGGGATCAGGCCCGGCCAGCACAAACATGGGTTTGTCAAAGGCAGGTCCCACTGGACCAACCTGATCTTCTTCTATGACCCATTAAGTGTATGAGGGAAAGGCTGTCAATGTTTGCCTGAAGTTTGGTAAAGTTTTTGACACTGTCTCCCATAGAATTCTCCTGGAGAAACTGGCTGCTCATATCTTGGACAGGTGCTCTGTTCTTTGGGTAAAAATTTGGCTGGATGGCTGGGCCCAAAGAGTGGGAGTCAAATTCAGCTGGCTGTCAGCTGTTGGTATTTCCTGGAGCTCAATCCTGGGGCCAGTTCTGCTCAGTAACTATTGATGACCTGGATGAGGGGAACAAGTGCTCCCTTAGTAAGTTCACAGATGACACCAACACGGGTGAGAATGTTGATCTGCTGGAGGGCAGGAAGGCTCTGCAGAAGGATCTGGACAAGCTGGATCAATGGGCCAGGGCCAGTTGTGTGAGGGTTAGCAAGGCCAAGTGCCAAGTGCTTGCAATGTTACAGGCTCAGGGAAGAGTGGCTGGAAAGCTGCCTAGCAGAAAAAGACCTGGGGGTGCGGGTCCACAGCTGCTGAACAAGAAAGCCAAGGGCATCCTGGCCTGTATCAGCAATAGTGTGGCAGCTGGACCAGGGCAGGGATTGTCCCCCTGTACTCGGCACTGGTGAGGCCTCACCTCAAATCCTGCGTTCAGTTTTGGGTCCCTCACTACAAGACATTGAGGTGCTGGAGTCCAGCAAGTGAGCCCATAGAAGGACAATGGAGCTGATGAAGGTTCTGGAGCACAAATCCTATCAGGAGCAACTGAAGGAGATGAGGGTATTTAACCTGGAGGAAAGGAGGTTCAGAGGTGACCTTATCACTTTCTACAACCACCTGAAAGGAGGCTGTAGCCAGGTAGGAGTGGTCCCCCCTCCCAAGTAACAAGTGACAGAACACCAGAAAATTACCTGGAGTTACAGCAGAGAAGATTGGGAAACATTTCTTTACCAAAAGGGCAGTCAGATGTTGGAACAGGCTGCCCAAAGTGGCTGCATGACCATCTCTGGAGATTTTTAAAAGAGATATAGATGTGGCACTTAGGGACATGGTTTAGGGCTGAACTTGGCAGTACCTTGTTAATGGAGTTGATGATAATAAAGGTCCTTTCCAACCTAAACAACTCTAAGATTCAATGATTCTGAAAGGTGAGGCAAGAGGAATTACAGTGTCACATTCAAAATTCCCAGGCACTTTGCAGCTGAGACAGGACTTCCTATCAATATTTTAATCCTACATTTTTTACAAAAGCTACAAGGTCTTCTAGTTAACTTGATTTTTAAAGTAAGTAGCAGCAATTTGCAGAACCCAGGAATAAAATTACATCAGAATGATGGTCTTTTAGGCTGAGCAAGGAAAAATTATAACGTTTTCTTCCGCACTAATGATTTGAGATGTATACCTAGACTTTCGGGAATAAGGTTAAAGAAATTAATTTTTCTGTGGTTTCCATTGGTGCAATATTCTTGTAGGTTTTCATTATAGCATTTAAGCTCTGAGATTTCCTTTCAAATCACAGAACAATAGATTAACCTCGGCACCAAGGAAATAACCTTTTTTTTCCTGAAAGTTTTTTTCATAGGCTAACTTTTGTCGTATTAGGAGTAATATGGACAGAGAGAACAAAGCCTTGCCCTAACAGAAAATCTTTGACAGAACTCCAGGAAAAACAGTCAAACTGTCTAAATGGTCTCATAAAAGTGGGTAGTCCTTGAGATTTTATGGAATTAATGCCAGACATTAATTCTTGATCTTTCAGAGGCTGCAATTCCTCTCACCTAAACGTAGGCATCTACAAAAGAGACATCTCCATCTGAGCTATTTTTTATCAGCAGAGATAAATGAGCCTTTCTCCCTTGTGATTCATCTTGTCCTGAGGTAATCATCCAAACCAGATCAGATGACTCATGAACTAGAAATGTATGTTTCTATCCATTAGTCTAGGAAGGGAACCCTGGTCTAGCTCAAGTGGAGACATCTACCTGGCAGATGCCTCAGGTTAGAGGAGATGAATGCTATCAAGTGTCTCTCCAGCATTTCTGTCCTTGGTAGAGTAGACAGGAATAATTTGTCATAAAATTATTCAAAAAAAGCATTCAAATCAGGATCTCTCCATGTAATAGTTTGCTACAGGGCATGGTCCCTTTCTGAAAGCAAGGAAGAGCTGAAATAAGGCAGTTTCCCTGGAAGTAATAAAACATAAAAGGCAGAAGTGATCTCCATAAAAATTTAGGGATGCAATGAAATTGTACTTTGCTGGTCTAACAAAGGAGCCATCTTTCAGAATTCTGGAAATAAGTGAAAGGCAGCATGATAGAGAACAAAGATCCCCCATACTCTTCTCATCACTCTGCTCATTCAGGGGGTGGGGCGTGGCAGATTTGTCATCAAGGATTGTGTTATTAGAGGGAACAGGAGAAAAAGAAAGAACAGTAAAACATTTGAAACTGATTAATAAATTCCAGGTGCATCTTTGAAGAATATTAAATACTCTATTTCCTTTTTTTTCCAGTATATATCTTCTTTTAAAATAGGTGAGATGGGAAAAACAGAGCATAACTTCATATTTATTGCATCTCTGGAAATGTGCCTGTATTTATTTCTGGCATCTGCTGTTAGTGACAGATCTTGAGTAGAGTCCAGAAATCCTGAATAACACTTGGCTTTCTTTATTATGGTAAAAAAAAATTACTCTTGCAGGCCCACTGCAATTAGTAAAGATTGTATTTTGTTCTGCATGCCCTTTACTAGCAGTAATCCAATATTGAATTGCCTCAGAGGGTCTCTGCAATAATTGGGTCAAACTCTCTCATAACTCTTACCGCTTGACCTGGAAAATTGACACTTCTATAGGAATGCACAGTATATATTTATATGGTCAAATTACCATATGTATTTCAATCTTGCACTCAGTTCTACATTTATTCACCTTCCTTTTATGATTTATTTGAAGTTTGTCCATATCTCAATTTTCTTCCCAACCTATTTAGCCTCTAGATAAAGACCACTTAGCTGGTAGCAGGAGCAGAATTATCTTCATACAGCATTTATACTGAGCATGTTCTAATTAAGTCAGTTAAAGCAGCTATCTGCAATTCAGCATGTCTGAGCAGCTCTCCATTCATCAGTGATCTCCTGTAAACACTTAGGACATCTCGACCTTGACTGGTTATGAGCATAGAAAAGGAAACATGACTGAGATTCACAGGTTGCTTCTTGGCAGTAGGGTGGCAGCATTTTAAGCTGCTTCTCCAGGTTGTTCCTAGTCATGAATGCAAAGAACCAGGAGGAACAGTGGCAACTCACAGAGACTACTGAGGCCCCATGGCAGGAATGCAGGGTGCCAGGAGGGCACCAAATCTCTTGGTAGGGTCAGAGACATGATGTGATACGATGTAGATTCTCTATTTACTACTCATGCAAGAAACTGGGTAAACCATATTTTTCTCCAATGTGAAAGAAATATATTCTTACTTGATTTTGCAGAAATACAGTATGTTAAAACTAGGCCCAGATGCAACTGACATAATCTTTCCCCACCTACACCTACTTTTTTTCCTTTTAGCTGACTCTCAGAAGCTCATACAGATATTAAGGTTTCCTCATTACCAGGGTCTGAATGTTTCATTAATTCTATGTACTACACCCATAAGTATTTTCCGTTTTGGAAACTCCATACGTAAAGTTTATAATTCAGTAAATGTTAATAGCTAGGCTTTTGAACCAGCAGAACAGATTATACTAAAAAAATATGTGGTTTGCATGCATGAAACCAGGACAGAGAAATATTGCCACTCATGTTCCTGTGTTTTGCCCAAAGTCCAGAGATTAAAGCAATCCCCAGAATATGGGAAATTCAGTTCTTATTCCTGTCATAACCAAAGTAGATCTGAGTCCACACGTACCTCCCCAGAGTGCCTAAGCAGGCTGTATAATATAAGGTTCTCCTGTCAATGCCACTCCTCTTCATATCTAAAAGGTTATTGGGGTAGGAACGGGTTCCCTAGTATTACAAGTCCTGAATGAATGCCCTGACCTCTGCTCCATCCGTCTTTCTCTCCTGCCTCTGGCTCAATTTATATTTAACCACTAAGCCTTTGTATAAAACAAGCACTACATTCTTTACTTGCTTCCCTGCATTTTGAATGCCGTCTGTACTTTGCACTTCATTTCATGAGGGATTAAAATGCTTGAAATAGATTTGATAGGTTTTTCTTCAGCCTGAAGTGATAATTGATATAATTTTCTTCTACAAGAGAAATTTTTTTAAGTTTTAATTTTGGCTCAGGTTTCATAGTTCCTGTTTTTAACTTTCTTTCAGTTTGAGGGATGAGCTAAAGAATATAAATATTTTTTTAAATCCCAATTTCTCTTTGTTCTTTTCATTATACTATCGGTTGTCAACTGCCTTGAGGTTTTGGTAAGGCTTCAGACACTGACTGTTTTTGCCAGTGGAGACTAAGCTTAATAATTTAACAGCATTTTCAGTGTTCAAAGCTGGGAGAGTTTGATTTGTTAAGCCTGCTAGTTGAAGTTGCTTGAAGTCCTATTACGCAGTATAAAACGTTCATCATTTTCAATCCATTAAACCAGTCTCATTGCATTTTACTCTTATTTCCCAATGTTAAAAAAAAAAAAAAAGTGCTAATTAAGCAAAATGAGTGCAACTCCCATTTTATTTAGGGGAATTTTGCCTAAATTCCCCTTAATAAATTTTCTTAAACTACTCCAGACGAAAACTGTAGAGGTGAGGTAAAGTAAGATAAATTTTAACTCTTAAGAAATGGATAAAGATATAATCAGGAGCTTATTATGAACTAGATATTTTTGTCATTCATATATAGATAGCAGATAGGTTTCCTATATGTCATCCCTCTAGCAAAAGAGAGTTGGAGACAGGTGGATTTTCTAATCCTATCCTTACTCCACTCCCGGAAAGCTAAGGATCACAGTGAACGAAACATATTTTTCCCGCAGAGAAATCACAGCAAGAAACTTCCTCTAGCAGCATGCTTTGCCTCTCCTCAATTGGCTAAAGATGCATCTCCCCCTCAAGGGGTGAGGTTAGGAAACAATGGGGATCCAAAGAGAGGTAGCAGCTTCAGGCTCTTCTACAAAGAAGCCCTGATGAACATCCTGCATTTTGCCTATTTTTATCTCCATTGTGCTCAAAAATTTCATAAAAGCCCCCATTAAACTTCAGCAAAAGAGCAGCTATATGCAGGAACTGAAGGTTTGATGACATTAGGCTAAAGTTATGACTAAACTGGCGAGGTGAGGTAAAAAAGAAACATACATATATAGGAGGCCAAAAACCCCTCACTGACAACTATGAGCATAAGTGGGTTTTTTTTCAAAAGAAAGAAGTGATGTGATTATGCTTTTGATCTCACCAAGAAGTAGAGGCTTCAGATAGCATCCCCTAAATGCGGTAAGAAAGTAGAAAAACACCCCCAAACAAACAGAAGATAAAGGCCTGGATGAAAAAGACACGGTGCTACCTAGAACTGTGTCGCTGCCTAAAGTGGTATTTTCTGCTGCCCATGTGGCTGAGACCACAGCCAGGACATGACCACTGGCTACTAAAGAATTGATGCCCTGGCATATATGACAGGATTTTTTTGCCATCTGAAAGCGCTGAGACTATCAGCACCTCCAAATCCTGCTCCAAAGGAGCATAGTCTTGTGTGGTATCTCCCAGCCCCTCATTTTCTATCCATACAAGTGATTCCAACAGTATTAGACACTTGCATTTAGTTGTAGAATTCTAGAGAGGCCTAGACTGCCACTGGTTGCAATGGAACCTGCGTGTAACCAGTCACTCCACAATGCAGTGGCCCTCAGGAACAGTCCAAACCTACTACAATCCTTAATCGTTCTGATGAAGCTAAAAAAGAACAGCAAGATGTTAAGGGAGCTAATGCTGATTATAAATTAAAGGGAATCCTATTTGACAGCTAAATCCTGTTAAAGTAAGGAGGTGGATTACAAACAGCATGGTTGATAATGAAATGGGCATGTGGAAAATGTTTTGTAGGCTAAAAACAAGAGAACACATAACAAGTTCTTAACACAGGATGAGTGTCATGGCTTAGTAACAGTTCAGTTCAGTTATTGTGATGGCTGGTGTCGCACATGATCATAAGAGAGAAATGACATGGCATACAAAGCAACTAGTCCTTTTATATGCTTTTATTTGCTTTGTGATGACAGGAGCCTACCCATTAATCACCAAATGTAAGACTCATCAAATGCCCATGCTGCAGACAACTGTTCGTGATCTGGTCACCCTGTCATAAACTGACATGTCAAGGACACAGGTTCCCTCTTTTGTTTTAGCTATTCCTCTCAGGGTGGAAAAAAAGAGGCCTGTTCCCTTCCGGTGGTCTGCTAAGGTGGGCAGAAGGGTCTCACCTAGAGCTACTTGTGTGCTTCACAACCTAGTGCCCTCTTACACTGGCAAACACCAAATCCAACAGCACTGTAAAAGGTGGAGAACTGAACCTCTATGTTAAAATGGGGCATCTCACCAAATTTTGAGCTTAAGGCCTGTGTATTTTGGGCTCCTGGCTCTCAAAAATTGGCTACGCTAGGTAAGCAGACCTGTAGAAGTGTTCACTGAACCTACTTTGATCCAACCACATCAGGCTGTGAGCACATAGCTGAAGTTTGGTGTGGCACTCCAAGGCATCACCACGACCATCGTATTTCACATTGCTGGAGGCATTTTCACTGAGGAGCAGGGCTAGCTGTCCTGTGCTGAAGAACTGCGTAGGTGCCACCTTCCAGGGCTCTGTGGTGGGGTGAGTGCACACTGGTGTTCTGAGTGATGCCACATTCTCACAAGCTTTACAGACACCATCTGTCACAAACTATGTCCTACCACTGTGTAAAAACCAAATACCTCCTCCAAGTCATCAGAAAAAAAGAAGCAAACCCCATCAACCTGACCTTTATACAACATCCCCACCTAAAAGCATGCAGCAGTAGACGAAAGGCAGGCTCAGAAACTGGTATTAAAGCAAAAGGACATTTGCAATGCAGTGGGAAAGGAAGACAGATGGGACGTCTCACTGTGAAAGGGCCCTGCTATGGCAGCACACAGCCATTTCACCGAGACAGACATCAGATGCTGAGGAGGAGGAGTTGCAGTCAGTGAAAGGGAAGTTACTTGCTGTGCTAGAAGATATTTGTTACAGTATTTCCTGACTCTGTATGCACAGAGAGCAGTGTTATGGGAAAAATTCAACCTCTCAGATTATCTGTTTTTCAAACCAACAGAGATTCAACAAAGATGGAAATCAATCCATAATATATGTATTATGTATCTATGTTCCAAATCAATATTAGTGATGGGCTACCAGTGTGAAAAGCCAGAGATCCAGGCCAGAGATGCGTGCAGTATTACAAGGACAGAGAGAAATCTATATGTTCAGTGTATTTCTCTACATTCTATGCCAATATTCAAGCTAGTTTACTCATGTGAAAAATTAGTGCTACATAGTTCAGAGGGGGAGAACACATCAGTAGTTGTACTATTGTGTGTGTGTGCTAAATAACAAAGATCCCCTTCATGCCATGCCTATTGAGTGCATCTATATTGTGCAGAGAAATTCTACAGTACCGCAATTTATTTAAGTTAAGCTGTCTTTTTTGAAAGAAGGGTATTTACTTTTTCTTTACATTTTCTTCTAAACTTCATCAGGTGCTGTGAAAAGTTACTTGCTCCACCTTGGTGTTTTCTACGGTGCTCATCATGGTAGTCAGTGGCCTGGCTCAGCCTGAGTAGTGCAGCACAGAAGTGTCTGTCTCCACAGGGGCCAGACCTTCCCTCTGTGTCTTACTTCCTTCCCTTGTAACCAGCGGTGGCTTCCTCTTTCCACACCCCACTGCTTGCCCTGCCTTTGCTCCATTTTACGTAGAACCGTTGGACTTTGCAGTTTTGCAGCACATGAAAAGGAGAGGCAGGTGAAGCCTGATCCACTAGAACCAATTCTGTGGGACTTGGTTGTTTACTATTAAAACCTTCCTCTCTTGCCAGCAGTCACAGCAGCATAGCTGGCACAGAGTAGGCACAGGGGAAAAAAAGGTCTTCTCCTTACACAAGGCTTGCCCAGCCCCAGGTTTCCTTATCTCTGACCCTTGCACCCCTCACACACAAGCTGATTTATTGCTGCTCTCACAAAGGCTGCCTTCTGTGAGCACCAGGCTTGCACAGGCTGCTCTGCCCTGCTGCTCTCTTTTATCCTTCCTCTGTCTTTGCAGACATTTTCTTCCTTTTAGCTTATCAACACCAGGAGGGGCTGGCTGATCTGAGCCCTTACTCTTTCTATGGTGGAGGTCTCACCCCCATCAACACCTGTCTCTTTCACAAATTAATCCAAAATCAGTCAATAACTCCATCAAATAAGCCATGTCTTTTCTTTTGCACACACTTTTATCTTGCTCTGATTAGTGTCCCAACAGTGAGTCACCAGCTGTTTAGCCTAATTTTGGGAACTCTACAATAAACCAGCCTGTTCAGGCGCTCACCGTTTATTTTCCACATCAACAAGGGAGCCATTTCTTTAGAAAATAAAAATACCCTAATGCCCCACACTCAACTCATTCAGGTCTTGATGAATAACTGTGCCCAAATAAGGCCCTTCCTGATTGAAATAACAAATAACATGAGCATTTGCAGGCTGCTTATGAGGGTACCTTGCAATCTTGTGCAATACCAGTAAACCACAACAAATCTCTAAGGGAAACATATTCAAGCAGCCCTGGGAAACATTTCAGATATACTTTGCTGGGCATCTGATCTGGGCCTACTCCTGAACTTGAACCTGATAAAACTTGCAGAAGATTCAGGTAAGGCTCTCCTCAGTTTGCCCTCCAAAAAATTCTTATGCCTCTAAGAACTAATATGTAAATGAAGGTAATCAAATCCCACTGTCTGCATGGCTCCTCTAAATTCTTTTTATAATTAATTTCTTTCTGAGAGGACTGTCAGATCTGTTGTCTGGTACTGTTGCAGCTGTGAAGCCAGGAAAGCTGATTTCAAAACTCCAGAAGAACAGACCCTGTTTTTATGAGTGTGGGGAGATGTGATAATTTTTGTCAAGAGCTCTATGTAACAGGCAGGTAGTAGTTCATGTTTTCTGCCATAGGCACTGCAAGTAATGATGGAGAGAAGTGGGATTTTGGAAAGTGCCAGACTCATGTATTACAGTATTGGAAACATGGTGATGAAGAAAGCATACACCACTTATATTCAGGAAACATCTTTTTGTTCAAAGTATGTCTTCTGATTTTTGCCTTATCTGACCACATATAACAGAAAACAGCTCATTTTTAGTTTTGTTTGGAAAGCGTGTGATGGGTTCAGGCATGGGCCTGAGATCTGAACTCCTGGAGAGCAATTTCATGTCAGATTCCCATACCTGGTACCTCTGTGGCTTTGGGCATATCTGATCCTACAGGGTACTCAGCACTGTGCAAGACCCAGGTCCCAGTCCACCAAAGATCTTAAGCATATGATTAATTTTTAGTCCCTTTGACTTCACTGATGAAACTGCTTAGATGGATTTACTCCTAGGCACCTAATCTTCCCACTTGAATTTCAATATTAGCAAAATGAGGATAATTCTTTCTTTAATATATATGGGTACATCGAGCATTAATTACTTAATATATGTAGAGTGCTTTGGAGATACAAAGGCTATCTACATGTTAATTTATGCAGATATTGGAAGAAGTAGAAGGAAATAATTGCTGTTTCTCACCTGTGCAGGGTTTCAGAACAGCATTCATTCCCTTACCCACCGTAGAACAGAAACTAAATGCTGAGGCAAGCCCACGCTTAGGAGACACTCAGAGCACGCTTATCAGATTTAACACACTTTCCCATTTAAGGGAAAGCAATCAGCTCTGTATTTGCATTTCCCTTGCAAATGAGCCTCACTGATTCCTTAGGCTGGCTTCTTCTCGTGTCTCAGTGCCGTGGTAGCCAACTGCCTCAGCACTGTAACATGCTTTCATCTATCCTGAATCTGTACTTAATAATGAACCTGGCAAGGAGGCTCCCGCACCGGCGATTGGCAGATTCTCATCTGTTCTTGTTCTGAGATGCTGAACTTGGGCCATCCGAGATCTTGATTTGGCCAGATGCTTACCTTGGATCTATAGATAAATGAATAAAACACATAAAAGAGATTGGTTTATATCATGTCATTCTGTAAGTTGGTCATGAAAGGTTTTTTCCTAACAAGCTCTGTAAAGTGGCTTTGGCGAAGATGCCCTTGCCATTTACTCAGGACATCTGTGGATAGCATTGTTATCTCTCCAGAACTGGAAAGCCTTGGCAGCCCCTAGTACCCTTTTCCACCTGACGGAAGTAATAAACCACTGTTAACCATAGATCCAAGCCTCTTCTCTTATCAGTTGGAGAAAAGCTGAATGGCAGAAACTCTGGAGTTTCCATCAAGTCTTGGTGCTGAGATTTCTGCCTGGTGTTTCAAGCTCACCCCATCTGGCTGTGTTGAGGATTTGGTTGTTTTTCCACTGAGAAATTCTTTCCCAAGCTAAAAAAGGAGCATGAACATAAATGCAAGGCTTTATACTCAGCTCTTTATCTGCTTGTGGACCTGAGGAAAATAGGAAGAGACCTAAACAGGGCTAAATAAACTATAAGAGAAAAAGACTCTGAGCAAATCCCTTGGAGATAAAAATCTCAAGAAACTCTAATCCTGATGGAGTTAAGCCTGAAAGTACCTGCTGCCTGTCAGCTGGGAAACAGCTTGAAATGTGAGGTTGGGGGGTCAGCTCTGCCCCATCCATCCTGCGGGATCCAATCACTCATCAGGGTTTCTGGCACCTAGGGGAAGCCCAGACATGGACGGACATCAGAGGGGTCTGGTTAGGGGAGTACAGACTACAGTGAGAGCCCTTCATACATCACTGGGCAATGTGACAGTTCTCCTGAGTGCAGAAATCATTATAAAATTCACCTTAAGTAAAGCTGCTACTGCCTGGAAAATGTTCTTAATATGTCCGAACAATATCGCATAAAACATCAACAGCAACTGTATGTACCCACACTCTCTGATTTATATCTTCGCTTTCCCTAATCAAGTTTTGTTGCTAGGAAGCTTGTTGATAATAGAAAACAAACACTCTGGATGAAAATGAAGAGAGTACATTTTTATCATTTTTTTCTCCTATGTTTACCAATTCACGTTTGGTTCTGAGTAAACTTTTATTCTTTTCTAATGTGAATGCCAGCTATTCTAAATTACATCAATCATGTAGAAAATTACATCAATAGTGGAGAAAACACATGAAAGTTCTGACTGATATCTTGTGGCTTCCTGGAAACTTGGACCTCACCAGGAAGAGGGCTGTCACCTGTGAGGCAATTGGTATCCAGTTCATGGAGATAACAGCTACATGTCCAGGATTATTGCTAACACAAGAATTTTACCTGCACACAGCTCTGTTGACTGTAAGCAAAGTCACATTTTTAGTCTCTGTGCATCGGACTTCATTCAAATATTTAAATACAGCAGACAGAGCCTACAACTTTAAAAACATTATGCAAAAATCCATACAGTAACACCATAGGAAACTGCCAGTTAGTGTTACATCTACAGCCAACCAATTACACTGTTACAATGAGCCAGATTTTCTTAAAATTTATGATTGGCCTAAGAGAAGCAAAGCACTTCAGTATTGTTTTGTTTTTGGGGTTTTTTTTAAGACAGAAGCTTTCAAAAACTCAGCTGAGTATTTTGTTTTTGTTATGGTATTTTCCATAGGCTCTGCTTGAGATTTCTGGGTACAGTACAAACAGAAACAAATCAAATCAGAGACAATCAAATACAGACAGAGAGAAATTGGAAATCAGAAATCAGAGGATGTCTGTACCTTGCAGAATTTATACTCTCAACAGGTGAGGCAGATAGAAGAGAGAGAGAGAGTAGCGCTAGAAAGGGGAAATCCATGTAATGATGGAGGAGCAGTGGCATAGAGAGATGAATTGACTTGGGCCAAGGTAATGTGAGAATCCTGAGCTGAGCCAGGAAATGAGGCCAGAGCTCTTGAGACCCTCAGCCACAAGGTTGTCCTTCCCACTCTTCCTCTCTTTTTAAGGCAGGCAATGTTTTGGCTAAACATCTGCAGTTCCCTAAATTCCTTCTACTGTTTGCCAGTCTGGGATTTTGAAGTCAAGCAAACCCCTCTTTACATTTGGGCACACCCTCACGTAGTCTGCCTGTGTTGAACAGGTTTATTTTCAGGTGCTGTCCTGATGTTAATAATCATGACAGTGAGCTTTTAAAAGCAGGTATGAGAGAATGACAATTTATTTAGCTCAGTTTCTTTGCCTAAACCAGTAAACAAATATTATCATTGCAGATGTGAGTAGGAGTAGAATAGTCTCCCGTTATGCAGCATGCAGTTCCCCGCCACAGAGGCTGCCTTTGGCAGCCTTCATGATTTCTAAATTCCAATGTAAATGTCCATCACTGGGCCAGGTGACAGTGAAAAGCAGCCGGTACACTGGGTGGTAGAGGAAGTGCACCATCCAGCACAAGGAGGAATATTTCCCGCTCTGTTCATCCCTGCAGCTTCTGTGCTCTGTGAGCCACAGCCCAGGCACAGATGAGCAGCCAACAGCAGAGCAAAGGCATCCAGTTCTGGTTGACAAGCCAAGCAGTGCCCGTGCTGTGGTGCAAATGAAAGAGGCAAGCAGCCACAGCTGGGGAGTTTGGAAGTGGGACCAGCTGAGTGAGGCTGACAGGTCTAGGGCTGTCTGGGAGCAAACCTGTACTACCACCTGATGCACGGCAGTGATGTGGGAGCAAGATGTCACCCAACCCAAACCATCTTGTAGATGGCTTCTCAGCTTAGCTAAGCAGTTCAGAGGGAGCAATAGAGTGATGTAATTACAGTGATTCTGGGATCAAAGCTGCATTGCACCACCAAGACATATCAGTTTGTAGCCGGGAGAGCTCCAGCATGGCACGGCGTGCATTGGATAGAGCAATCCCTGTATTGCAGAAATGCATATGTATGTATGCATAGTGGATGAAGCTGTGGAGCAAACCTTGTGAGTACCGTACATGCAGCCAACACAGCTCTGGATCCCAAACCATGCAGGTGGTGTGGTCATGTTGCAACATTCACATTTGTGATAATTAAAGGCACCAAGCATTTCAGCAACTTGTAAGTGACTGCAGACAAAGCCTTTAGGATTCATGTTACTCATCTGCTCTAAATGCAAAAGGATGTGGAGGATCAGCTCAACTAGAAAAGCAAGGCATTCTCAAGGGGCATGGGGAAGATATTCTAAATAGGGCTAGATAATATACAAGAGCAGAAAAAATATGTTTACATGAAATACCAACTTACAATGATGTTAAGGAAGAAAATAAGTTTACTTCTAAATGTCATATTAGCAAACCTTTCTGAGCAGCGTTGTGTACAGGTTTGTTATTGATATTTGCAATACAGATGATGAAGGATGTCAAAGCAAAGACATCTATTGATCCAATACTGAAAACCAGTGGAAATGAGGATCAGTAAAGAGACCACAGTTCTTCATTCCAATTAGTTTTGGATGTCACCCTTTGCCAGACAGTCATTGGTGTGCATGTCTGTATCCAGTGATGCCTCTGCCAACCTGTTTAAGCACTTGTGAAAGGAAAAGGTACTTCACAGGGAATGCATTCAGTATTGCCAGTGAAGGATTTGGGACAGTATGGTTGAACAAACTCAGCCTAAAATAATGTAATTTCTCAGGAATGTAGATGTTTGTTTGCCTCATCATATTGTAGGTGTGTCATTATAAAGACCGTTGGGGTTATTAAATGCGACTGCTCAGGTCCAACTTCATACATAGCACTCTTGATAGAAACCTGAAAACAGTGAGGCCTCAAGCCATCAGATGAAGTTGTTGCACAAAATGACAGTCAACAGGGGCAGGAAGGGCACATGACCATGTGAAGGTTGTTTGCACTGCCTCGCTGAATCACCTGAGCATCCACAGCTTTGCACACAAGCAGTCATTCTAACGAAATCTCACACTTCAGAAGTTCACAGGCAGCCCCAGTAGACTGCAGTTAATTAATGCATTACTGTTGGTATTACTATCATTTTGACTTCTCCTGAAATATGAGAAGATGACTTGCTCAATAATGGCTGTAGGGTGGGTAACGAGGCTGGTGAGCCACACAGGAAGTTTCTATATGTGCTCCGAGTCAGACAGTGATCACAACTCTGCAATCTGTTCTGTGGGGCTGGTATACACTGCCAAACTTTCAGAATGACTCTTTCACAAATGAACTGTATGCAACTTTGCAAACACCTGCTATGCACAGAAAGGATTATTTTGATACCAAATTTGAAGCTTCAAAAGTCAGGATGTGTCTAGATAAACAGGTGGGGATGAATGCGTGTGCTTTGCATATTCTCAAAGACACCTGTCAAGAGGAGCACATCTGCTTGCACACAGCTGGGCTACTTATTCTTAGATGTGTTCAAACCATCCCCTTTCTCTTTTCCCCGCCAAAGAAGGCTGACCAAATCACTGAGTCAATGCTAGGTAAGTGGTTCACCCAGTTTATTCACTATTTCACTCTCTTTTACCTCAAAAACAACAATGGATTTATATTTTTTCCTTAAGGCCCCCCAAAACCAAAATCAATTTTCAGATGAATTTTCAGGCCTTTAAGGGAATATAACTGCAGGGGTTTGTTACACATACAAAAATGGGAAATTTTCTGGCAATTCTTTTGGCAGACTTAAATTTTTACTGTAAGACAGTAAATAATGAGACAGCTGGTGAACTGTGGGGAATCTGTGGCTGACAAAACTTTGGTGCAAGAAAGCTGATTAAGTGATATTCACAGTGCTTCTAATCTTGACAGCGGCTGAAGCACAGCAGCAGGCTCAGCTTGGAGCATGAGCCTCTCGTCAGTAGTGACAGAGCAACCCTTTCTGGACAGGTTATTGCCCTGTACTGCATGATCAACACAGATGGGGGATTTGAAAGCGACTATTTGGTTTCCTTGGTCAGATAAACCTGCAAGGAAATTATGCTCATTTTTAATTAGATAGGTATGAAGAGTCCAGTATCATATGATGACTAGACTTATCCTATCTTTCAGGCAAAGAAACCTCATCTTAAATGGGGAGACGGGTTCTATTAACAAACCCCAGTGAAAGAGAGGATAGAGAGGGAAAGATGGATAAACACAGGAGAGTGCCACGTTTCAGGCCTATGCAATAGATTCTTCTTTCTAACAGCTTACAGTTTTGGAGAGAGCTACATTTTGAGGTCTTTAGTTCAGACTACCCAATAACATGAAGGACTAAAAACCACATCATGCTTTATATAGAAGGTGCAAGGAGAAACTATGAAAATCCCATGGGCAAGGTATGATTTTGCTCCTGGGCTGCTTTTCCTCCTGGATTGTTTTTACTCTGTCATTTCTTTGAAACAAGGGCAAGGTGCTGTGGTTCAATTCTGCTGCTGCTGAACTCCAAACTCAGCTCACATAACACAACTCTGGGACCCATAACACGGTGCACAAGAGAGGGTTCTCACAGTGTCTGAACTGGATAAGCGTGACAGTTTTCAATCCTTAGATTGAAAACCAGTTTCGAAATGAGAATGTGGCTTGAATGAGAGAAGCAGGACCTAACCCAGACAAAAGAGATTCTCACCTTCTCACCATTGTTTCTGAACACCCAAAGGTAGACTGGTTCAATGTCTTCTCTCAGTGAGCTATTACTGCAAAGGGCCAGATGGGCTCTCTTTGAACCAAAGTGCTACACAGCCTAAGTAAAAACTGAAAAGTGTACACTGTTTCTTCAAGTGCTGGAAAGTTAAGTACATTTCCAAAAGGTATGGAAAGTACAAAATCAGTCAAGTTTCATTATGAATGGGTTTACTAATTTAGCAGACTATGGTAAAAGACTTTCCAGACTAATGCAAAATCTTCTCATTGTCAAATCCTTAAATGCACGAAAACAGTGATTTAGAAATAAAAACTCTATTCAGCAAAGACTGCAAGCTACTGTGCTCCCAACTAGTAAAGGTAGGGAAAACACTGAAACCTTATACGAAAGGATTGCCTAACAGAACCAGAGAAATCCTTGTATAGATGTGAAATAATGCTGAGTGCCTGGAGGCAAAAAAGGAATGGAGGACAAACACAGGGTTATTGCATGGCACAGACTGCCCATCTGCACCTTCATGCCACTTTTTGAACCACTACAGTGCCTTGGGGTTTAAACCAACAAATATGTCTATGTGCTTGTGAGCTCACTTGGCATTTTAAAACAGCTCTGCAAGCTTGCTTCCAAAACACTCTCATAGATACTGGACACTAAAACCTGTCACATTAAATGTGTCTCTGGATGTTCTGTCCACAACGTGACCCAAAGCATTTTCTTCAGAGTGGCTGATACATTTCAACACAGTGCTGCAGCCCTCGGTGCCCTGCTTGATTGAACAACTTGTCTCCACTATTAAAATGCAGAGAGAACTTAGACAAGCATTTAGAAGCTTTGTCATTAAATAGTTTTCTTGTCAATTGATCTATCTTGTAGGGGAAAGACAACTACTAGATCCATCAACTGCCAGCAACAAAAAACTAGGAACAGGTCTTAGTCAATTAAATGGGCAAGTATTGCTTGACAGCTCCCTTTGGGAGATGGCTCATTTAGGGCCTGACTTCAGCAGGATTAGCAACTTCAAGCACTGGAAAGCTGACCTTAACTGAAGGTGAGCTGGGATCTGCAATGTGTCTGTGGAGCAGCACTCCGCGAAGGAGCAGCGCAAACCTCTCTCTGCTCCCCTGCTGAGGACCATAAAATCTCTTTTTTATTCCTTTTTTTCTACCCCCAAGAGTTTCATGCAGTTTTTAAGTGGTATAATTTTTTCTGAAGCCTCAGTCTTTTCTGTTGATTTTTTATTATTGCACATTTTGTGACTTGTGGTGCTCATCTCAAACCCTGGTAGCTCCTGCTCCTCTCTGGGTGCCATACCTTGAACAAGCAGCAGCACACATGGTCAGGGAGGTGCACTGAGATGGAATTGGACACTCACTGAGTTGAAATCACTCTGCTCATTGATGAATGGCCAAAAATGACCACACACAGAGTACAATGGGAACACGTTTACCTACAGCTGCGTCACACCGGGGCATCTCATTCAGCCATTCCCTGCCATTCCTCCTCCTGATACAAATTTTAAAATTTCACTGTACACTGCCATTTTTTTTCAGATGTCCTAGGACACCTCTATGTCAGAAAAGCCTGGCATGGTTGTCACGGACACATTCCTGTCACTGTCCTACTCCTTGGGAAGCTGTTTCCATCTCTCTCAGCATTAGAAATTCCTTGCCCTGACATTTCTAATAATTGCTGCTAGCAATGCTGCTCACAACCCCTACTCAGCAAAGCCTCCTGGCCTGAAACAGGAGCAAATATTTTTCATCCATTTTATAAGTAAAACTCCCTAAAAGTTTCTCTGTTTCTTCAATGAGTACCAAAAACTTGGTTTCTTCATGGGATTAGCTTGTGCAGGTGTGTAGAGAACGTGCTTAGAAAAAGCCAAGTGCTGAGCAGGACTTCTTGATACACAAATACTTATAATATTTCCAACCCTATCATCTCTTTGCAGAGCTTGCCAAATCTGTTTTGCTTCCACTGCACGAAAGTAGAGTAACTCTCTCTTCCTGCCTGAGCTATGCCCCAAATGCTCTCAGTGCACTACTACAGTAATTATTACACTTAGAAGTAAGGCACCAGACAGTCAGATACTGTACTTCAGGCAAAAATCCCTGTTGAGATCCAGCCACTGCATGAGAACATAGCAAACTTTAAAATGTTCCAAATTTTTCAAAGCTACAAATTAATGCAAAAACTCAGATGAAGATCATGCCTATCTAGAGATGTTAAAGATTGATAAAACATATTTGCCACCCTTGCAATCAGTTTGAGTTTCAATTTAAGTAGAATTGAATCACCCAAGCATTTATTTCCATTACAGATGGGTAGATTCAGGCTATAAGGTTTACATGTCCGAATTTATTTTCCTCATGTTCTGCACCAATTCATTCTCCAGACTTAGTTGCAGAAAAAGTATTCACAGTGGAAGTGCTCCAAAAAATTGGAGCTCTGATGCCAATGAATACAACCAAATAATTTGGAAAAGTGATTTTCTGTGTCCTAAATTAAAACTAGATTGGTGATGAAAGTTCAGTTGTCTTTCAGTTAATGATGTCATCACAGATACTGAGGGACATGTTCAGCCACTAATTACAAATATTGAGTTTACAAGGAGTCTGTAGAGCTGCGAAATGCAATGGCCACTCTGTGGAAGGAATCACTGCTCAGTTTCCCATTGCATTTACAGAAAGTGATGCCAATCAATTAAGCAAAATGCAGAATGCTTCGATGCAATCAGCCCTTTAACTTGTAATAATTGCAATAAATCACCTTTCAACCAGGGTAGCATCTTTTGATGCGTTTTTACCTCCTGCTCAGCACAGCATGGCCATGATCCAGGAGTGGGTCTCCTCCAGCAATACCTGGAAGGGAGCAGCAGCTGCCAGGTGGCTGCAGCACAAGGGAGAACTTGGCTACCTCCCACTCTGCACCTGGGGTGCTGCCGGAGGGATTCTTCCCACCCCTAGGGGCACAGCAGACTGCCCAGCATGACAAGTTTTGCTGTACCTCTGCTGAGGACAGCTTTTCAGAAAGCCTCTGGAGGACTTTTGGGGTTGTTTTTATTGTTTGTTTGTTTGGGGTTTTGTTTATGGTTTTTGTGAGTGTGGTTTTTTGGTGGGGGTTTGTTTTGGTTTTTTGGGGCTTTTTCATTTGGGTTTTTTTTTAAAGAGAAATGGAAAGCCCAGTAGCACTGCAGTCCACATTCGGGAGTTCTGTGGAATGTGATTCCATTCTCTGCTCAGGGATGCCTAGGAGCCCAGTCACTGAATCCCACTGGGCAGAGAAAACAGCCACGCTGGGTTCAAGGTCTGAACTAAAGCCACCGGTGCCCCATTTTCTGCTGTCCTGCAGCTGGGATGCGAGTGGTATGCCACCTTTACACCCATGGGGAGAAGTTTACAGAGTGAACCTGGGAGAGGCAGCACCCCAGTGAGACACTGTCTGTCAAAACCACTTCAGCCCTCAAGCCCCATCTCCTAGGAACTGCACATCCCGGTTATTGGCAGCAAAGGACCCCCAGGGAGGCTCAGTCACAGAAACAGAAATGTTCCTGTTTCTCATTCAATGCAAAATAATTGCCTGGATCCATGTGAGGAAATCCTCTCCCTGAATCAGCTTTGGGGATATGACAGAAGGCATGCTCCACTTCTGGCAGAGATAAAGCAATTTATCCTTCTTTTTGCTGTAGAAAGCCCTGAATTTCTTTCAAGACATGACAGTGGTGTATATTAGTACATGATAAGGAAAGAAATTGCAAGAAATTGTCTGGGATGGTTCAGTGGATTATTTTTCTGGGGCCACCGCGGGGCATTTTCTATCTACAGAGTTGTGTCAGCGATTTCTGTGAGTTTATCCCCACTCTGCCGTTGTTGATGTTGGTGGTGCTGTAAATCTGCCTGTAAGGCACTGCTTGCAAAAGCAGCATGTAAAGCAGAAATTTGTCCTTTGTATTTTGAGCAAACTAGAGGCAGAAATTACATAAGCTGGCTCACCATTTCTGTCAGACTGTCAGGCATCTGCTTCCCTGGTCTCCTCTCCTTGCAAAAGTGTTGGGGTTGAGGTATATATATACATTTATATATGTGCATTGATACAAGCATGTATGAAAATACAGATATATGCATATATGTGTGTGTATGCATATATATATGCTTCTGTGTGTACATTTATATATATATGAGAGAGATTTCAGATGAGGGTCTGTGTGTCTATAATTATCTAGACTCTTTTGGTGGAACTTATTGAAAGCATCTTTATTACAGACAAAATGACTGGACATGTATTTTACATCTTTTCTCCTCTTTAATATCTATCTAGTTTTATTTTTGTATTTTGTTCCTTCTTTTCCTCTCTGTTTTTTCCCCCTTTCTGTCTAAATGTATTGGATGATAAATAGAGTCAAAAATTGGCTTTGTAGCAATAGTTTTGTGAGGTCTACTTAGGGAGGAAAAAATCTTCTGAACAACTGTATGAAATGAAGATGCATTTGAATATGTACTCTGTGTCTCTCACCAGCAATGCTCATCCCATGTCTGCAGCTTAATGTAAAGATACCACTATGCTTACATGACATGTTATAGCAGTGTGGTATGTAAGCACATGTAGAAACATACACTTGAAAAGAATAATGAAAATCATATAAATATTTGTTAGTATATTTATTATGAACACCTACATCAGCACTAGCACGTTTCTGTATGGCTACATGTGCTTTGTTTCTGTATGTATTAGCCAGCCTTCCTATGAGTGCATGTGTGTGGGAGGACAGGATATGATTATGGATTTGCATAACATCCTGCATGAATGTAGACTGAAGCCGAAAACATGGAAAAAATTATAGAATCTATTTTTAAAGTCTACATTACTGCAAATGTTGCCTCATCAAGCTCTTATCATTGCCGATTAATTATGTAGAATGAATGGAGATGAGCCTTATCTTCCCTGTCTGCACTGGAGAAGAAATTTGAGCAGGGTGTTTTGGGACACTCACAAAGAGATGTTTCAGCAGACAGTGGAGTACCATAACCTTATTTTTTTGTCCCCTGGAAATTCCAGTTACTGGTGTCTCTCCTCATGCATGAGATTATTGATCTCCATGGTAGTAATGAAACATGAAAAGGTCAATTTTTAAATGTGAACAGTAGGGACCACTTGCTACTACAGTGGCTGATGTAGGCAACCTGTGCCCATGCCTTTTGCAAAGATCTCCATTATATCAACAATATTGATCTACCATGGGAAGATCTTGCCTTCCTATCTTTTTGTGTTCATACCACTTCTGTCCAGGACTTCCAGAATGAAACCTTTTATGGTTTTGATAGCTCCCCGCTTCCTAATTTTCTTCTTTTCCAGCATGGGAGGCACTTGCATTACGCCACCTCAAGCACAGCTCTTGGCTGTGCTGGTGCTTTCCTGATGGCTGCTGGACGAGGTGACCCATCTGGAGGGCACCTTCCCCCCTACAGCACACCAGCCTCTCCTTGCAGCCCCCTGTTGTGCCAAATGTGCCAGCACAGGAGAGAGCCTCTATGGCTGTTCTTGTAGGTGAGCTGTGCGGATCCAGGCTGTGCAGCAGGAGACAGAGGTGGGATAGAGAGCACTAACATAGTTTGGTGGAATCAGGTGAGGGGAGCAGGGTAGGGGGAGTTAGGTCATTATATTTTATTATTTAGAGAAAGTGAAGAATGGGTACCAGGGATGAGTGTCCAACATGAGAATCTGAGAAATCCCAGGAGTGACAGCCTCACATCTTGGGAATACAGGGACCAGGGTGCACCCCACCCTTCTATCTGAGGTATTTCAGTTACAGCTACTGCAAATATCAAGGCATTTCTAAACGGCAGACACCGCTGCATCATGTTTCTGACAAGAAACAGATAGAGTGCTAGTGTTGTCATCCTTCCTTCCTTCCCTCCTTGCTTCCTTCCACCCTTTTTCTCTCTTTCTCCCTCCCCCTCTGCCTTTCCTCTTCTCTCTCACAGATGCCGTGAAAAGTATAAAAGGATGCCTGCTCCACATGCTGATAGAATTTATCAAAAAAAATCCTAACTTCTTTCCATGTTTTCTTGAACTCCCATGTTTCCTTTTTATTTTTTGTTTTTTAACAGTATCACACACTTGTAGACAGGAAAATTGATCTGCAATTTTCTGGTTTTTTGAGGGTTTAGTGCAGCTGGAATTCTGTCAAGGATGATACTAGCCCAGACTTATTTCTGTTCAGCAAGGGGATGTATTAGGTATGAGAGGAGAATAGGAAAGTTTGATGTTTGTATCAGCAATTCAAGTTCAAGTAAGCAAACCCAAAAAGGCATTGTAGAGGAGATTCCCACAAATAACCAGAAGTTTTGGATTATATGTTCAGCACAGGACGCAAGAGGCACAGAAGAATATTTGGAAGGTGTGAAGAAAACTAGTCACTATGATGCAATGGAATACATCAACAAACAAGCCAACCAACGTGAGTTTCTGAGAAAGTTGGGGAACTCGAAAAGAAACCACAATTGCAGCATGTCTGTCTACATTCCCCATGACTCCTCGTCACTGAAATAGAAAACAGAATAGAGGAAGAAAAAGGCAGTGTGCCTTTGGAAATCCTGCTGCTATATTGTCAGGCTCTGCTCAAGTCCCTGGAAAGAGATAAAACTAGCAAGAAAACAGAAAAAGTGAAGGGCAGCCAAAGGGGCATCAGATAAGATGAATTCTGTGCTTAAGAGGAAGCAGACCCCATTTTAAAGAGAGAACTGAAACTGCTGTGAAATGGGAATGATGCAGAACTACATTTAAACATTGTTTTATGTAAACTAAAATGAAGATGGAGTGCTGGCAATTAGGAAACATTGACAAAACTTTAGCTGTTGATAAAAAAGCATGTGAGACAACATTTGGTAAATTAGCTGCCCTGACTAAATTAATCCATAATATTGAAGGGATTAATATTGAATTGCAAATAATTTCTTATGTCTCAGAAAAATGGAAAAATACTTTAAGATGGGGAAACGATATGAGGAAAAACTCAGCTTGCTTATTTAAGACACCCATAAGTAGGGAGGTACCTACAAAGGATGGAGATATTGAATGTCCCATTATAACTGGTAGCAATTTAGGGCTTTGTTCAGTTGCTTACACATAGACATGGCCTGATGGCCCCAGGGGACAGCAGACATGCACTGGGGACTAACAGTTGTATGACAGGAACTACAGGAAACTCATGTCTCTCTGGAGCATAGGACCGGAGGCCAGGCAGGAGAGAACAGGCCTTGGGCATCTCAAAATGAACCAGGCACCTCTGGTTCACAGCCAAATCAGGAGGTGGGAACAGGAGATAGGTCCAACTTAAGGCTCCAAATGCCTGTTGCCATAATTTAGCTAGATGTTAGATTGCCTACTACATTCCCCTAGTGAAAAATAGTTCAGTATAGCTGTTGGCATCACAACATCATACCTAAAGATTATGTTAGCTAATCTAAGGTGTGGGGACCTCAGGCCCTTGAGTGAAAGACACAGCAGAAAACATCAGCCCAGCAGCTGGGCTGTGTGATATGTGGTTACCTTCATTATCCTGGTGTCACTTCAGACTTGTCCTTTAGAGAGGTTAATGATAGAGTAAGCTCCCCCTCCCCAGCTAAAGAAGAGAGAGATGCATGGAGGTGCAATCCCTCTCGGCCAAAAGCAGACCTCTACAATAAAAGGGATTCCCTTTCTCAAGTGCTTGTTGCTCTTGAGAGAGTGATTTTTCTTAACGTTTAGAGCAACAAAGACAGGTTCCTGGTGGTGCATTGGTGCATGCAGAAGGAAACCAGCTCTTTTTCTTCTCTCTGGGATTTGGAAGTGATTTCTCCTGAAGAGGCTAGGAGGGCTAATTATAGATGGCAAAATCAAAAAAGAACTGCAACATGCATTATTTTCATCCATGGTGTGTTGGCAACCAAGCTGCAAAGTGAGCAGAGGCCCGGGCTCCCCTCCCTGCAGAGCTGGATCTCCTACAGAGCTGGATCCTGGCCCCAGGTCTAGCTTGTCCTGACACTCGGCGTCCCATGGGGAGGGGCACCCACACCCACGGGGTTCTGCATGGGTCCCTGGTGAGAATGGGACACCTGGAGTGAAGTGTGACACCCTGAGTCACAGTGATGGGCCAGACCCAGGAAATGAGTCAACCACTCACCTTCACCCACTGCGGCCTGTCAGGGTCTCATTAGGTACAGGCAGCTTTACTTAAAAACAACCCCCCTTCAGCACGTAAATGCATCATAAATTAACACCATGGCACAGCAGCCCTTGCCCATGGCTTCCTCTACTTGCTGCCTTCTTGAGGTGAAATGAATCCCAGATTCTTCTGGGTGAGAGTTGCAGAAAGTGTGCCCACAACAACAGAGTTGGATTGGGTGATGAGCTGGAGAAGTAGGGAGTGGTTTTTCAGAGGGGATGTTGAGAATACTTCCTGCTGACAGTTTTGTGCCCCTATGAAATATGACATCACATCTCTACAACTCCCGCTGCTGAAGAGGACGAGTAAAATGAGAGGGGAAGGGAGGGGATTCCTACAACATATATGTACATACATCATGCAACTGGAAGAGATTCAATTTGCAGAGATTAAGGTGAACATTAGAGCAGAAATTCCATAAGGATGACGTCTATGAAATTACAGAGTGCAATTTGGGAAACTGCTTCTTAAGCACTAAGGGGAACAAGAGTGCATTGTTAGGCACAGGATCTCTTATAGTTAATAGCTGTATTACAGTGATGTAGTGTTCATGCTATAGTTTAACATGAATCACAATGCTGACTGATGCACAAACACCGTATTATTTTATATAGGCTATATATGCGCCATGTCTATGACATTATTTTTATCTGCCCCTATAATGCAAGTTTAGAACTTCCCTGAGCTAGTCCACAAGAGTTATGTACAATACTGGTCAAAACCCTTATGAAGTTTAATTTGACCAGTGCTTAAAGGAATATGCTAATTTTTCTTTTTTTTTTTTTCTTTTTTTTTTTTTTCATTAGAAAGTAAATAAACTTCAGAAGTTTCCCTTGACCATAAGCACAGGTTTATCTTTAAATGATTTTGGACTATAATGCAGTATTTGTAAATGAAACGTGGGAGTTTCAGTTGTTATCTGGCAAGCGACACAGACTAGGGTTAAGAATGTGACCATCCACTATGAATAGTTCCCACTTACATCTTTAGTATGTGTATTTATAGAACTACTTACTTATTTTATGCTTAATGCATTTAGTGGTGGGATCACTGGAATTTGTTCCTGTGCCCACTTTCCTCTTAGAAAGAAGCACAAACTGCTGGCTGCTTGGGGTTCGTCAAGAGACGGTACTTAACATTTATCTTGTTTACACCTAAAAATGAGGAGAGAGCAAGCCTGGTATGTACAGATCTAAGCATTTGCCTGTCCATTTGCCAGCTGAACATTCAATCACAGAAGGTGCACAAACAAATTAGGCATACAGCTATACAAACCTAGTTTGAAAAATTGGGCCATGCGTGGGTGTGCACATCTAAATATTTTACAAGCTGAACAATTACCCTGGAGTATTTTGGATTAGAGATAGATTATATTAAATTATACATAAATTATATGTCCGTCAAAATTTACATCCAAGCAAGGATTCAAAGATGAATATGAATAAAATCTTTCAACTATCAGGTTTTCAGGGGTTATGGGTGTCCTTATTTCAGAATGGTGTTGGGCAGAGCTCCATGCTTTTGTGATTCAGTTATGTACCAGAGAAGTAGCAATAAGACTACTGCCAGAATCCAGGTTAAGAAAAAAATATTTCCAATAATCTTTTTCATTGCTGCAGTATAGCAGATGTTAACAGTGAAGAAAACACTCAAAAAATGTGAACCAATGGAGTGACTGAGAGAGGGGATGCCCAGTGCTGCCACTCAGCCACAGTGTGTAAGGCTCACTGACACGTTTAGGAGTTTGAGGGAAGTTTGTTGTCTCTCCACAGCATTACTTCAGTTCAGCCCACAGATCTCCCTGCAATGCCTGGAGCCTAGTGATGTGGGGCTTCCTGCGGATGGGCAGTCTAGAGTCTTGCCTTTATATCTCAAACCTCCTGGAAGCAGGCAGCAACATCTGCTCCATGGTATGATACAGATCCCTGCATGGCTGGACTTGTTCTCCTCTCAATGGCCTCACCTCCTCCTTGATGAGGGCACAGCTCCAGCAAGAAGAGTGATGAGCCTTACGCTCCTGAAGTTACCCTACCAAACCTTTTTTTTCCTGAATCCAGGACCTCCTTCTTTATGTTTCATGTTGTAATTACAGAATCTGAGCTACTGTCCCATGAAGTGGTCTGTCAACGGCAAGCCTTTGGCTAAGTCATGAGCATAATTTGGGAATGGATTTGGAAACAGGCACTGGCTTAGACCAAAGGACATTGTTTGTATTCCAGCAGCTTGGTCTCGCTATTCAAGGGTGCTCCCAGGATTTCCCAGGTGACTAACGTTACCTCCTGGCACCAAAGGCTTCCCTGCTGTACTCAGTTCTACTACAAGGCTTGTATCCCATATTCACTTAAGTTAATTATTACTCGTATTGAAACACTCCCTTTTAATTAATGGGAGAGTTGATGATCTCATATGTTTATCTGTTAGCAGTTTTGTTACTGTTTAATAACTAGAACCCTAGAATGACACAAACCCAGTGCATCAAATGATGCTGCCTGATTGTCACCTCAAATGGTAGAGAGGGCTGTGGTTTGGGGAAAATCCTGCTATTCAGGGCCATGTTCTTCCCTGTGGTGTTTGGTGTACACCACCAGCTAACAACCACTCTGAGACTCTTCAAGTCTCTTTGAAGGACAGGCAATTGAAGGGAAAAAAGAAAGTCAACAACAATAAAGTAGCAGCCTTTTACGTGACACACCTACAAGTGAGCAGTCCTCATTCCCAAGAGGCTGGCAGATTACCACAGATATTCTTGCAGCTGACTGATCTGTCAAAAATTATGATTTTCTCTTCTTTTCTTCAATGGAGATCTTTTTATTTTGTCTGCTGACTTGAAAAAGCACCCCAGAAATATATTTCCATTTCAGTTTCTGCACATCAGGATGGGGATGCAAGTGAGAGGAAGGAAAAGAAAAGAAAACACAAACAATTCCCCACATGTATTTCCTGGTGGTGTTGCCTGAACCGGTACATGTCAAGCCCAGAAATACAGAAGACAGAGCATACCAGAACTGCCTACAAGCTATCACCTTTACCACTTTTCCAGCAGCATTGCCAACATTATATTTCTTTGCCCAGAATGTTCCTGAACCACCAACACTGGGAAAACCTGTGGGAAAAGTAAAGAAAGCCCAAGCTACTTTATCTGCCCACAGCAGTCCCTATGGGCAGCACCTATATATGTGCTTCTCCTCTCCCTTTCCCTGCCCTGAAATACTGAGGGTTGGTGCCCATGGGTCTGGAGGGACCTGCTGAATGGGCACTGCAGAGAGGGCTCAGCCCGTTTCTGGGTGTGGAACAAATGCAAACTGTCCAGAGAAGATCCTTCCTGGTGCGGATTTCAGAAAGTATGTTTTCTTCATCAGTAAACAAACAATGAGTCATTGGCTGTCACATGGGAGAAAATGAGATTACAAAGGACGTATAAGTAAATAAATTAGTTCCCTTTAGTCATGGCAACAGCTCAGTGTTTCCACTCAAGTGTTTTATTCCAATTCATCTTTGTCTTTATTTTTGTAATATTGTTACTCTTTTACTTTGGGGAATGAAATTCTAATAAGATTCTCTTGTAAATACAGTTTTTAAAAATGCAGTTCTTGTGTTAGACTACTTTTGAGGACAAAGTCTTTATTTTTCAACATTTATGTTCAGGGATGGAGCCGTGGGGGAAGAAATGAAGCTGTACCCTCCCCTGCCCTGATAGTACTGCATGTGGCTATTGTCACTCAACCTGCAAAAGGAGCTTCCTTTTTTTTTATACAGTCATCTGTTGCTCAGCTCCCTGCCCTAAATGTGGGTGCATTACACTCTGTTTTACAGACGCCATCCAATAGAGCCCTGGAGGTTTGCTGGCCCCTCTCCCCAGGCATCAATGCCAGAATACTGTGATCCAAAGAACCGTGTCTCTCTGAATTAATGTCTATTTTAAAACACGCTTCTACTCCTTTCCTTTACATCTGCATCTCAGAGTAGTTCATAAAACCTTTTTGTGTTTACCCCAGATCCTGCAGAGATGGAAATCTTGCAGAAGGGCTGCGTTTTCATCTGCAGTTTTAATTCTTTTTTTTCCCAAAGACCTTGCTTTGCTATAGATGCTGAATAATCAACAAATTATACAGGATGTTTTTAATATGTGTATTTATTAAAATTCCTATACTCTCAGTCCATGCCCTCCATAGCAGGGGAAGTTGGACATTGTCAGAGTCACATCTTGATTTAAATGTCACAGTTCTCATCTATAGGCAAAAGTGGTTGTTACTGTTCTCACTAAGATATGAAAAAGACTAAAGAAATTATTCCAGAGAACTGAATAATTTAAATATTACCATTATTCACAGATTTCCCTAAAACTATTTTCTGACTGGTTTTGTCCCTCATTGTAAGACGTAGGAGGAACTTAGGGAGATGGCGCCTTTTCTGGTACATTCTTCAATACATGCAACAAAGAAAATCACTTCCTTTAAAATAATATCAAAAAGCATCTCGCTCCCTCGCTGGGTGCAACTGTTTTTATACCCACAGATTCTGTTAAATATATCTGTTCTAATTGTAAAATTCACTTCAAGCTATAAAGGTGATGGCATTTTCTTGGGGCATCTGCTCATGGGTGACTCAGGAGCCGCTCAGCAGGACTACAGAAGTATGCTCACAGTCATCATTAGCAAAATACATCTTTCATACTGTAAATGCATATGTTTGACTTGTTTGGAATTTTAGGTCAGTGGACCAAAAACATACTTGGACCCTTAGTTCCACTGTATTTCCCGTATTTTCAATGCCAATACTTTCTTGAGACTATTGTCTTTAGTCACCCAGCAGAGGTGGTAAGTGAGGGAAGGAGAGCAGGGAAAGCAGAGTGGAAGGGATGTTAGCCCCTGTATGCACCAACAGGAGCTGCAAGGTTTGTGAATGCATCATAGCAGAGAGCCTGGAGCCATCCCTGCTGTTTATACAAGGACTCTTCTTATTCCTGTCTTGCAAACATGTTTAGGCTGCAATAAATTGAAACTTCTCTGTCAAATTCTCAAGGCTCTCAAAACTTGGAGGCAATGTTAGTAAAAATTTAAAATAGGGGACTTCATAGATTATTCATGCCATCAACTTAAAAGGCTGTGGGATTTGTTCCAGTACAGCAGAGAATTTTTTCATTATTGGTGGTAGCAATAATCATAAGCTGAGGCCTGTGATTCAGTTTACAGTGGACTTAATTTATTTTTAACAACAAAAGTGAGAGGATAGCAAAATTCTGTTCAAGGTAATTAACTCCACAAATGCAGGACTGAAGGCTGCTCTAAAGAGTGAAAAAAAACCCAAACAAATCTATAAGGGTGATGGATTTTATCCTCTTTGTTTCCAGTAGGTTAACTTTAAAGTATCTTTTTCTTAATTGACATAATTAATGAAATAATTTAAATACTACAAAACTATGTTTAGTTCCACTTATTGCTTTTGTCAAGGGCATTTCTACATGAAACCTGAAGAAGAACAGGTCAGGTGGAGCAATGTGTGGGTGAAAACACTTCCTCTACACAACGTATAGCAAGACAAGATTGTATGTAAACAAGTTCTGATTCATGGTTTCATCTTTGAATGAAAGGAACAAATTTGTTTCTAAATTCTCCATCTTCACTTCTGACTGGAGAACTGATTCTCTGATGCTGGACAGAATAAATCACAGCTTGTGTTCTGTTATTTTGATTTTTGCTTTTATTCAGAGGGTTTTTTCTTTCAAGAATGGAAAGTAAATATATGAGTCTCACAGAGAAAAAATAAATTAACTTCTTTCAAGGCAATCCATCTGATTTGAGTTGTTCATTTAACAGAGGAAAGTGAGGTTGAAAAGCAACTCTCCAAAGGCCAGCTCTGACAGAGCAAGAAGGTAAGAATTTATCCATCTCAACCTGTCAAAAGCTGACACTATTAATCTCTATGCTGCTGCATAACAAATATGTAAGGTTAACAATTAAAGGATGGATATTTTTATTCATTTAAATCACAGGTAAAGAATGAAATTGAGGGTTGGGTTTATTTTTTCAATACTTTTGAGACATCAAAAACACTTGAAGCAAAAGAATTCTGATTTTTATTTTATGAATATAAAATTATTTGTATTTTCTTGTTGAGACAGTGGGTGGGAGCAGTGGAATCAAGAGCTTTGTGTTGAATTTCATCTCTGATAATGAATTCCTTTTTGATCAAAGGCAAGTCTCCTAACAGCTGCACACTGTAATTTCTTTGTCCTAAATGTAGCTGTATATAAAGTATACCTGCCTCATGGGATATTTCAGCAATGAATAGAAGTGTATATGTTGAAAGTACTACATAATGCCACTATAGCTGATATTTAGGTTGATACTTCACAGCCCAGCTGCCCTAAACACTTTTCTCATTTCCTCATTATTTTCTTTACTGTTTATATGTGGCCTGTTCAGGCAGAACCCATTAGGCAGTGATAAGGAAAGAGGGAGAGATGTTTATAGTCAAGTCACCAAAAAGTCCAGAGATTTTTTTCTTTATATATTGGAAATACTTGCAGCCAGAATTGGAGGGGGAGCGGGGAGGATGGACGTTGGAGTTTGGGGGTTTTATCTGTTTTTTTTCAAGACTCTGGTATCTGAAAACATTTGGAAGGATTTCATGGTTCCCAAGTGTTATCTAGCTCAAGATGGTATATAATATGTAAATGTACCATCTATTTTCTGAGATTCTTGGGAAATCACAATTTAGACAAAGGTTACCATCAGAGTCAAACTGGAAATGTAAAAACTTGTGCACTCCAGAGTATTTATTTAGGTAAGAAAAGTTTTTACAGTTTATGGAAGAATTACTCTGCGAGGAAATAAAATTTCAGTAGCTTTTATATCTCATTTCCTCAGTTCCTCTGTCATCCCCTGAGCTCAACCCTTTCTTTAGGAGTCCTGAGTGAGTGGGGGAAAAATGTGTTGAATTTAAGGGTTGGCTTGGGAAGCCTTCCCCAAAGCACTGTTTGTCCATTATAACTAGCTGTCTGCTGCACTTATTTTGGTTTACTGGCTATGAGGACACGAGTACTTACATTTGCTCTTTTTCTTAAAATATTGTGGTTTGGCTGAGTGGTTTAGACTAAACTGAAGAAATATATCAGTACTAGAGAGGATGGTTATTTTGGTTGTTTTACCTGTGTGTTTTCAAACTCCATCTGTACTGTGTGAGGGAGCGGTCCTTTGATGGGCAGATGCGCAGGAGCCCTGATCGCCCATTCCTACACACACAGACTCAGAGAAGGGTTTTCCCCAAATACTTCGCTCCGTAGTAGAGATGGGAATTGGAGATGGGAGCAAGGCCAGGGAAAGCTCACTGTGCTGGGGAAGGGCAGATTTCACAGGGACTTGGTATCACATCCCCCACAAGCTCTGTACAATTTAGCCATGGGCAAGGTAGGGTTGACCACACTGCAACTCGCATTAGTGCACCACCCGGACCGAGCCAGAGGACAGACTGCAGTCAAGGTCAACCAGGGTTGTCCTTGCAGTCACCCTGGCCTCACCCATGGTACAGGCCACTCACTGCCCCTTCAGCTTGGCCGGGGTTCACTGCTGTTCCTCGAGGACACCTTTGCAGCTGCACTGCCTGGCTGCGCGGCTGTTCTGATGAACAAAGGGACACCTATGTTTCCCCAGAATCAGCTCTGATAAAATGTTTCTTCCGAGGGACAGTCAATATGCCTGGGCCCTCACAGCTCCCCAGTGGCTTGGCCTCCACCTCCAGGCCATGTGCTCTGGCAGCCCGTCTCCTGCAGTCCCAGAGCCAGGATGCCTGCTTGCCCCAGGACAGCTGGGCTCATGCCTAAAGAAACCTGTTCCCACTCTGGCTGCAACGAGTCCAGCAGCCTATTGCTTGCTCCTTCTCTGGGAAAGACTACACTTAAGAGACTGGCAAAGCAGCCCTGAGCACGCCCCAGTCACGTGCAGAAAGGATTTGGATTACAACTCTTCAGCTGCATGCGCAGCCCAAGCATTCTGGCCTTGTGCAAATGCCGTGGACTGCCTATAGATCTATTTTCTCCTCTCCAGGAGGACTTTCTTATGAGGTAGTTGTTCAGAAATTAATTTGTGCTGCACTAGTGATAATATTGTTATTGCTCCCATGAGGCTATGGATATAGGTGATATTTTACAGGAAATCATGAAGAAAAGACTGTTGCTTTGAGCAAGGCTGTAATTTAAAGTTATTCAGAGAACATGACCCATGCTTGTATGCTCACCTCTATAGCATTGCAGTGGTGCAACACCAGCTCTAGTCCAGGTGATGTTCCGATTTAGGTTTTCAACGTGACCATGTTTATTCTAATTGATAGGTTTAACACTTTTGACCTAGTTCATCAGCCTCTAGTGTGAATTAGTGAGCACTTAAACCTGAGGCAAAATTTTCTTGTGTATGAATAAGAGATGCAGGAGTCCAGTATAGGTACTCAATGTAGAAATGCCTTCTCTCTTTTCCTGCCTGAGATGCATGAGGTGTATCTGCAGTTCATGGTTTTATTTTATAGAAGGCATATTTTATTGCCTCAGACTTCACAAAAATGAAAAAAACAGTGATCATACTCAATTAGTCTAAATAGCATCACTTCATCATTTGTAACAGGACACAAAATAACCTAAAAATATGCCTATGTAAATTGCTTCTTGCAACACTCTTTCATGTAATTCTAGTGTGAACATCCCCCTTGAACACTTTCCTGTATTGGACATGCTGATTACACTGTTCATTTAGCAAGCAGACAATGAATGGAAGTGCTATTAAACACACCAAATAATTTGGATCAGAATATATCCACTTCCTTGAAAAATAAAGATTGGGAAGAACATGTAGGAATAACAGTAAACACATAAATTTAGAAGATGCAGTTCAATCTGGGAGCTGAAATTGGAGGTGATGCTCCTCTGTCTGGCTCTGCCTGGGCTGGCAGCAGCTGCAAGGCAGGGTGAGCCAGGGCTTCTGCTCTCTGGGGCCAGGAGTGTAACTGTGAGCAAAAGAAACTGGGTGGAGGGGATAGGATTACTGCCTGCTGTCTCTCCCAACCAGAATGAGGGTCAACTACGTTCCACCGATTTATTTGTGGGAGAGGAGTTAGAGGAATTAATTTACTAATCCTACACGAAACTCCTCTCTTCCCCGACTGTAGTCTTCCACTAATTTCCCAATATAGATTCTGTCTTCCTCTCTGCAGCTGTTTGTTATTTGCAATTTTTAATAATAAAATGCTATTTCCTAGGACTTGGAGACTTTTATTTCTTCATCAAATCCACTTCCACATAATGTACATAAAGGATTTGTTCCTAGTACATAAAAATATGTAAACTAAAGCACTTGTAATAGATTTTTTTCTTCTATCAATTTAATCTGAGGAAATTAGACACCTGCTCTAACAGTAAATAAATGTTCAAGGAAATAAGGGAGAATTAGAAGGCAAATTTTCCAATCACTTAGAAATCATGAACATATACCTTTTTGAGGAGCCCTGAAACAGCTTGCAGGAGTTGTTTTTAGGTGGCTAAAGATGGCTTACTGCTCTCCTGTAGTTGTTCAGAAGAGACAATGTGGGGGCAGAGGCTCTACATGACATTGCTTCAGCTTCCCGATTGTATGACTGCAACTTAATGAGCTGCTTAGGGCTCGACCCAATGAAAGGTTTAAGTGACTACGAAAGGGCTTATGTATTATTAAGATTCCTCTACTAAACATTGCAAATCCATACCTTCCTGTTCGATTTCATAAGTCTCCAAACGCTGCCAGCTCTGCACCTGCATGTGTCTGGGACCATCCTTATACTCTTGTCATGTTTGGGTGTGATTGCAACCCAAAAATGCATCACTTATTTGCCTTAAGGGCTTGTCACAGTAGGCTTGGCACACAGCCATTGGATGGATCCACCACAGGAGGCAGCAGTGGTTATGGAGCAGCTTTGGCTATGAATATTCTCCACCTTTGTTTTTGAAGGTAAAGGCAAATTCATGGGGCAGGAGACAGGGTGTGTAGTGCCACTGCATAATATTACATGGAAAAGAGGGAGTCAGTAAAATCCAGAGATCTCTATCTCCTAGTCAGCAAAGCAAGTTCAGGATCCCTTCATCCTGGCCAGAGGAACAGGGGTGGGATTTCTAAGAGATGCTCATGCACCATGTTTCTTGGTGCCACGTTGCTTCCTGAAGAAGGTCCTGGCTGAGAATGCTCATGTTCTGATCCCTTTGCCCCAAGGATTTCGTATTACAAATCCCAGGGAGCCAAATAACCACTTTGAGACCCCCAACAATGCAGATTCCACCCATCTGTCACACCCCTGCCACCACAGAGTTTCTCTGTGTATCTCACAGTAACACCAGCACTCACATGTTGGCTTTGTACTTGAGTCACTTCAGTTCAACAACGAAGAAAACAAACAACAGCAAATCCTACACAGCTTTATGCCACACTAGTGAGTCAAAGGGAGGGTCCAGTCAGGGCCAGAGCTGGTATAAGCAGGATGCAGGACTGGGAAAGGAGGAGAGGCACAGGTTACCTCTCTCCTTTGTCCTTAGCTGAACACTTTGGTGCCTGCATCCACAGGCTCCATGTGTGCTCTACAAGGAACACACTGCCGAGCTCTGGGTTTGGGCCCTCATAGTGACCATTTCTGCTGGTGAATATATTAGCAAAGATCTGAGAAAGAAGACCAGTAAAAATTAATTAGAAAATATTAAGTAATATAAGAATAGGCACCTGTACAAACATTCACATACATCTCAAATGGTGGCTCCTGGGGATATGTTTGTATTAGATACATGCTCTCCTAGCTTTGAATACATGTATTCTCTCAGAGCATAAACTTTTATGATTTAATCTAGGAATGAGCCTTAGAGACACCACAAATATCTAGGGTAATGTTAACATTTGGCTCAGATAATCAATTGTTGTTGGTCAGCAAATAATTAATCTGATTTAAGGAGTTCTTAGGTGACACTGGTCAAACCCACACACTTATGCACTGCTGCAGGCAAAGAACTGCGATCCAAACACAGTTCTAAATGCGACAGGTTGCTTCATCCTTGGCACTAGCTCAGCTGATGTATGTAGGCAGCAGAGATCAAGCTTACCAAGACCCCTCTGCCCACCCTGCCCTTTAGAAGGCAAGGAACTGCCAGATGAGGGCCCATAAGTAGACCACAATTTGACCTAGAGATACATCAAACCAGTACAGAATTCGTCTAACTGAGAGAAAATAATCGGTAGACATGTTCCTCAAGCTGCTTTATTCTGCTTATGTAGAATGTTACATCAATTGAAGACATAAGCACGAAGTACTTGAGAAACGACAACTGGAAAGCGAAGTTGCTATGTCTTACTTTTACATTATAGCAAAAAAGACATACAGGCTTATTTGAGATTGAAACCCATTTTTATATACATATTATTAAAGAGAAAGAAAAAGTGAGAAAGAAGAAATTAAAAGGAAAAAAGGAAAATAGGAAAAGGAAAAGGAGGAAAGAAAAATGTCTTTTGAGAGTTAATTCTTCAGCCATTTTCATCGGTTTTTGAGCTGGCACTCCATGACAACATTTCCATTATATACTGTCTCTGGTGTATTGCTATCAAAGCATACAGGACTTTTCCATTGAGTGGAAAATTGGCAAGCCTTTCTTGTTTACAACTGCAAAGGTAACAACTCTGATAAAGTAATGGACATAATTATGACAATTCTAGTCAAATTGTGGGGAAAATAACATTACGTTCCCTTAGCCTGGCCATTGCACCCAAATGTGTTATTCTTAAAATCGACGCTGATGTTGCTTGTTAACAGCATCTGTGCTCAGAGGGCTGTGCACACTCAGTGACCTCCTGGCTTCAACAAATCATAGTAAAAATACTCTCTTGCAAGTGTAGCTTAAGGATTTTCACAGCAATTGGTGCTCTCAAATAGGCTTAGCTTTGGAAGAAGAGTGTGAGATTGACTTCTAGAGGCAGCAAGTGAAGCTGTGGGCTAGAAGGGGACCGGGCATCCATCAATGACAGTTGTATCCATCTCAGCAGAGCCCCTCTGCAGTCCTTCCAGGCTCCACTGTGGACTGCTGCTTCTTCTGAACTGCTCTTAAAAGAACCAAGTCCCATCTAAGGCTGAAATATAAATGGGTAGATGCTGCACTGCTGTAGTGACCATGCCATCCCCATGTGACCATGCAATCCCAAAGACTGACAGGCGTTGCTGTTGGACACACAAACACACACATATACACACTGTCTGATGAGAAGGCATGAACTGTTTATTACAAGATCTGACTCCATATTTATAGTATTTCTACAAAGGCTAGGGATTGGAGGAGAAGGCTGACACCTCTCCCCATCTCATTGGTCAAGACAACTGTCTGTCAGCTGTCCATATCTCCCAGACGAAAAATGTAAACTAACTTAATCTAACAAAAACATTGCTTCTATTTGTAACACCCGTGTGTGAGAAACTGAGAACTATGAAACCTGTGAGACACATAAGAAGGCTGAAAAATCAGGGCGACAGACAGGCAAAGCAGTGTAGGGGAAGCCTTCTTAAGAAAAACACTCTGAATGCAGTGTTAAGTATATCTAAGCTGTTTAGAAGCAGTTAACCACAGGATTTCTATTCACAGAATCACAGAATCATAAAATCATAGAATAAGTTGGAAGGGACCCATCAGCATCACTAAGCCCAACTCCTGGCCCTCTGCAGGACACCACAAGAATTCCACCATATGCCTGAGACATTGAGTCTCTTCCTCTTCATCTCATAGTGCCTCAAGTATTGTAGGCTCTCTCACCACACCACTCCCTCCCCATCCTCACAGCTCAGGGAGTCAAGCACTGCAAACTGACCTGAGCATCAAGCTCTAGACTCCGGCAAGCTCCTTGAATCCTCATCTTCTTAAGGCAGTTCCCTAGCAAGCAGCCTATTCTTTCAATGCTTTACCTTTGTGGTTCTCAAAGCGCTCTATGAACATTCACCAAGCTTATGTTATAACACCTGGGAGGGGTTAAAATATTGCTACTTTCTTAAGGGTGGGTAATGCGATTTTTGGGCATCCACACAGAGATGTGTGAAAGTTTCAGAGATACAAAACACCCAGAACTACCAGCTTCTGGTACACATAACCTGTCACCCAAAATAAGCACTATTAAAAATACAATGGTGGGCTTGCTTTTATTTACCTCCTACTAAAAAAGAGTTTAGAAGTAAAAATATTTTCAAGTGTGCCTCCACAGCTCTGAGAGTAAGAAACTTTTTATTTGCTTGTGCTTTTTTGCTTGAAGGGAGCTGAGACAATTTAACTAAAGATGCAATTCAGGCAGTTTGGTCTGTAAGTAAAACAAAGTACACACCATATTGGATGACTCATAGTGAAATTGCAAGAGCAGATGAAATCAGTGGGAGCCATGAGCTTTTCCGTAAACAATTTCAAAGTTACTAACACCAAAGCACAAGGCAGTGCAGCGTTAGGCACCTGTTAGGGGAAGATACAATTAAAATACATGACACTGTGAGGGGATGTGTTGAACAGACAAACAGTAGTGTGGGGACCAGTACAAAACAGCATTCGTAACATCTTTATATCAACGTGAGCCACAGCATGTCAACATAAAGGCACATTTCATTCCCTCTGGATTGGATACTTCCCAGGAATTCCCCTCCTGGGGGTATTTCAGTGGAGAGGGCCCAATGACTAGGAGGTTTGGGACAGGAATGAGGAGAATGCAACCACTCCCTGTTATCATTTTTCCCACCCACCCTCCCATGGTGAGGAGTTTTTCTCCCTCCCAAGGCTTTCACAGGAGCTCTGAAGCAGCTGGCAAGGGGAGGCATGGCAGCTACAGCTCTGCTGGCAGGGGCCCTTAAGGGGGGCTGCAAAGGCAACTGACCTCAAGCTCTGACCCTCTGCAGTGCTCCCTGTGGTCTGCATGGAAACTCCTAAGGTAAATTAAACTGTTCTTTGGGGTGACAGCAGAGGAAATGGTCTTTTCCTGAGTGATCTGCAAAAGGACGATCCTGACCTACCAGTGTCAGTACAAAGTAAATGAGCTATGATTAAGTTTGCCTACACAATTTGCCCTGTCAGCTAGGGACCTCACCCATCAAATTTTAAATCCCATGACAACAGGTTATTGCAGTGGTTGAGCTCTACAGAAAGTCAAAGTGTAGGTGATTTGAAACCTAGAATAGACATGATTGTTAATATTGGGTCAAATAACTAATTGATTGGACTGCTACTTTTTCGTATGGCAGCTGAACAGTGCTCTGCCTCCTGCCTGGCATGCATTCACAGCTACAGCAAGCAACCTCCACTCAGGAGAGGTTTGGCATTGAAAGAGCTGCAATATTTTAAATTGGGATTTGAGGAACCATGCAGACCTTTGGTCTCAAATAGACTATTTCTTGCTGAGTAGAAATTGGTCTTGTCTTTGGCAGATGGCACTGACTCAGGTCATCCAGAGTGCCCTGATGCATACGTCCATGTATGTTCACAGACTACAGATAAACATGTAGTGACTTAGGTTAGCAAGACAAAGGTGTTTGGCTAATGAGTGTCAAAACTACAAACACAACCAATGCTCCCAAAATTTGTTGAAGAAAAAATAGCACCTGATAAATTACAGTTGGGTACTGGATTTGTCAGCTAAATCAGGACTGACTTTGCTGCTGCAAGCCGTAATGCTAAAATAAACCACTAGTATAGGATGCCCTCTGTGCTTTACATCTACAAATTATCCCTCCATCATTCCAGTGAGCCATTACTATAATCGTACAAACCCCAGGAATACTATCAAAGCTTTCCTTACTAAGCCAAAGCTATATAGCACGTGGGTGACAGTTGGAAAACAAAGACTAGGAACAGTGACTTCTGAATTATTTTTCCTGTCTCTAGACAATTCTTGTATGTTCAGAGATCAGGTAAAAGAATGGTAGTGATGCAGATCTGAGTTTACACATGCTCAGCCAGTTTTTATTGTCATGTTGCTGTCTTTGCAATAGCAGCTTAAAAAGGGATTTTTTTAAAAAGCTCCACCGAAAACCAAGACATCCCTAACTGTATTTTGAAACCTGATTATTTTTTCATAGCTCCTTTGTAATTACTAAAAAGTTTGTTCCTTAAAATAATTGTGATAAAATCAATATTTAAAATAAATTTTACTTTATTTCAGTTAATAAACCCATAGTTATGGTTTCATTTTGTTAAAAATTTTCTCCATCTCTGATTTAAGAATTCAATGTTTCTAGATTTTTTTATGTAATATTTGTACTTTACCACTGATTTTTATAATGCTGTCTGGTATTCAGTTTTTCTGTTATGTATAATCATTCAGCAATTTCAATTATGACTGATGGAGTCAGGAAAATTTCACTTTCAACCATATTAGTTCTTCACACTATTTTTCTCCCAGCTAATTCTAATTTTAATTAGATTGAGCAGCAATTGATTGTACTGATGTACTATTCAATTAATTCCACAGTGATGACTGTGGTTATTTGCTGAGTGACAGCAAAATACCAGAGTACACCAAATTTTACAATAATTATGTACCAATTCAACTGGAAACAGTGGTCCATCACCTTGTATACACAAATTCTGATTTTAAAGTCACAACTATTTAGGTATTTTTAACCCATTTTCCCTTAGAAAATGAGGATGACTTCATTTGTTAAGTGTAGAGATCATAAGCTCTGTAACATTAAAAAGGAACTTTAAAAACTGACCACACAAAAATATCTCAAATTTAAATTTTTCATCAGAGGCAAGGTGGAGTCTTGGTTTCTTGTTGTGTGCCCATTGTTCTTTGCCTCCCATTATTGTAGATCATGAAAATACAGGGAAAATCATCTAAGCGACCATACTACTTATGGTCTTGTCTTTAAATTTGGGATTGAAAAGTAAAATACAGATTATACTTCCGTATTTTCGGAACCAGAAAAAAACAGACTAGACTATGACCATTGTAGATGATGTTTGATCTGCATGGATTGTACAGCTGTCTAGACTGTAGACAAAAACCTTGTGCACTGATCGGTAAGAGTCTGCATTACCCATTCATACAGAAAATGTTGCATGAAGGTAAAATTATGCCAGCATATAATAGCAGACAATGATTTACACTGTCTGACCTAATTCAGAATTGTCAACTCAAACATTCAAAAATTCAATCATGACACCAATCATGGAACTAATGTAAAATCCTGATTTAAAGCACATTGATTATTCTTTTAACTACAGGTTTCTAAGTTCACAGAGAGCAGGCTTCCAGACTTTCTCTGGCAGTCATGAAGGATGAAAACATTGTTTTGAAGGTTGCACTTTTCAGACAATCTTATGCTTCTTGGGATCAGTGCTCTGAGAGATACGATACATTTTGTATAACAATTAGAATCCTCAGCAAAACAGTTTTCAGAGGCAGGGCCTATGATTAGTCACCAGTTATTAGAAAATAATTGGGAAGGCTAATGAGGAGCATTTGTTTCCTTCTCTGCAGTTAACTACAGCATTGTCAGTTTGTGAAACTGACACCAGTCAGACCTCTAAAGGATGAAGTCAGCTCTTTGACATGAAGTTGATAATTAAGGCTGTAGACACATAGCAGAGAGCCAAGTAGGAACTTAAACCTGAGTCAGCATGATGTCACAGGATTGTTGCGCTGCCTTCACTCACAACCTGCAACTGCTTTTTCAACCTCTTGGCCCAGCTCGGTGCCACCATCCTCCTGATCCACTTGCCCAGGCTCTTGAGGTGACATTGTCCAGTAATGTATCTATGGATCTGCAGCAAATCACTTTGCCACTTTTTCAGATGATGGCTACTGTATCAAGCTGGGATAGGCCAGAGACGTCCTGTCCAGGCACACAAATGCTGCAAGGTTGTGGCTGTGGGTCCTCAAGGAAGCTGCCATGGAACATGGCCCATGGAGTTTGAGGGTCCATGGGATGAGCCTCCCTGCATCAGTAAACAACTACATACTCTTGGAAAATGTTCCTTCCAAGCTAAGAAAACACTGGTCCCTGGCCTTACTCAACTCATAAATTGGTTATGCAGCCTACTGGATCTCCATGTAAGACAACCTCCTCTGTTTTGTTTCTGTTACCTCTCCCTACACATTTTTTCTCCATGAGAGGGGAGTATCAGCCTACAGTCCTGAGCAAAGTCCAGTGTGGGCAATCCCATTTTGCATACATAACCTAGCACGGCAGAGAATGCTATATATGCATCACTGGCTCTGAACTGTGGCACAGCTGTGGCACACATCGGGGGATTGTGTTCCTCCCTTGAAATGGCTGCACATCATGGCTGGAAGATGCAATGCCCATGTCTCTGCACTGTGCAGAACAGCCAACTCTGGACAGAATTTGGTATTTAAGTGTAAAACAGAGATTACCGCAGCAGAGTCAAAACATTTAACAGCAGTATTTTGAATTTCAAAACTGTATGAAAGATCAGTTTTAACCTTTGAATAGAGTTCAAAAGATGTCCCTCAGCACACTTCCACTTTTAAACAAATAGGAGAATCAAGGGCCCTGACATTTCCAAAGCCCAAAACACCAGTTTGTTTTCCTTACATAAATACTTTGAATCTCAGCAACTGTCTACAAAAGATAACAACAGAATTTGTCATAGTTAAATGTGATTTGCTGATAGATTTAGCTCGCAGTTTTACAGCACCTTTGGGGAGCTTTGGTCCATTGAATAGAAGAATTTGGATGTATTGTGAGCTCTGAGGACATGTTCTTCCCCTCAACGTTTTTCATAAATGTCATTGAGGATGCAGCAGCCACACAGTAAGTGAGAAAAGCAGCTGCCTTACCGTCAGGCTGAATTAGAATCATACTGCAAACATACTTAAGTGACTCAGCAGTAACTAAGTGAGTATTTGGGATCTATTCACCCCTGGTAATTCCCCTTCATCTACATGGGAATTGAGCATATGTTTTAAGCAGAAACTAAATGTGTAGTGATGTAAACCCATCAAGATTTTTTTCTTGAGAGGAAAGACACTGACAGAAGCTTTCTGTTATCTTCTGTTATTCTGTTGTTTATGTTACTAAAATGAGCATTCTTTTCCAGGTTGGTGAGAATTAAAAATCATCTTTTTTTTTCCCCAGAGTGCCTAGGGTTTTTTTACCTTTCCATTCGTTAGTGACACAGTATTAACAACCCCACATGTATAAATGGAGTTTATTAGACTACCGATACCTTTAAAAGGCAGTTTTGAAAATCAGGAGTAGTGGCTTTTGAAAGAAGTTAATCATAGACTCATAGAATAAATCAGGTTTTGGAAAGACTTCTCAGATTATGGAGTCCAACCTATATTAACTTAGATTCGGTATATTTTCTCCCCAGAGAACTAACAGAGTGACCAAACACCTTTTCTGTCCACCTCTGAACTGGAAAATGTTGTTTTCCAGATTTTCAAATTAGCAGTCCCTCTGTCTCACATCCCTGCTAAAATGTCTCCCTGTGGGAGTGGGTCTTAGAAATACTCGACAGAGAGAGCAGCTGGTGAGAAAACCTGATGCATCTGGAGAAAAGATCAGGTATTTGTGCAGAAGGCAGAAGGAGCCACATCTGGGAGGTGGTTGTTGTCTCTTGACACAGTGTGTGTAAACACATTAGTGTGGTTTAGATCTGCATGTTTGGGATCCATATGTTTGCAGGCCCATCCTGTGGAAGCCACCACTCTGCCAGGCCGGTGGTAAAGCACAAGCAGCAGCACATAGGGAACAGAAAATGGATAGTCATGAAAAAAGAAAGACAAAGAAAAAAGAAAGAACTCTATGCCAAAAGACACACTACTGTTTTTTTAGCCTCTTGTGCAAGACATGAACATCAAGATGAATTGACTGCCATTATGTAATTGCAAAATAGGTCTATCACACAACCTCTGGGTCTGGGGTTTGCATGTAGTCCTGTTGGAAGCAGCAGTATGAGCCATACTGCTTCTTTGCCAAAGACATAGATATGTATTTCTATTACTTACCCATTTTTGATTTTTTTTTAGTATATAGTTATGGCCTTAGGCTGGGAAAAATGTTTATGCTCTTGTCTCTGGTGTAAATATTTTCTAAGGACAGCACCACTCTTATGCATATGCAAAAGTACATGCTTTACATATTTACTTTCTTTATACAAAACAGTGTGCCTGCCACATCATGTACTGCTTTCACTTCTGTGCATATTCCCCCAAATTTATCATCTTCTCATGTTTAGAATGTAATTCTCACTCAAATCACAAGCAGCCAGCTCTTCTTAATAACAGTTATTTCAGAGATAACAGCTAATTATGACATTTTAAAAGGCATACATTAATATTTCAGTAGGCTCAATGTTTTGAAATACTACTCAGGGCAACATCTTGGTTGTTTTTATGGGGAAACCTAAGGATCCATTCAGCAAATAGGCAGTTAAAACATCCTTCAACATAGAAACCCTTGCAAACACTTTCTACAGTGTCTTCTGTTTGTCATAAGCCACACTGTGGAAAAAAAACAGCTTTAATGGATCGCTTCTTAATGTAATTAAGTATATTTAACAACAGTATGCTTCAGAGTCCTTAAATTAGTCCTTTGCCTCAAGACAATGTATTAATCCAAATCCCTCCCTAAAACATTCTTATTCTGTAAATCCGATTAGCATTAATCTGCTACAGTGCTACAGTTAGGTGTGTTTTATCTTTTTTTTTCAGATACCTGGAAAGCTTTGAGAGCTACTGCTCATCCAGCAGCTTACGGCTACTTCTGGAGGTCTAACTCTACCTGGAAACTTTGAAGGGGTCATGCCACCTTGACTTAGATGTCCTCAACTCAACAGCGCTATAGGGAAAAGAACAAAGTGGAGGATTTATTGTAGGATGGCATTAGCAAGGGTATGGTAAGAAGGGACAAAACTGAGATGGAAACTTAACTGTGTGAAGTTAGACGTGTTAAGAAAGACATGGAGGTCTTTCCTGGGAGTGGAGGGGCACAGCGGCTGGCACAACCTAACTATAAATGCAAAGGAGAGAAGGGATAATTTACCTCTCTTTTATCACTTCCACAGTGCATTTTGTTCCAGAAACAACAGAGACTTTTATCTGAAAGTCCTTGGATGACCGATCCCATTTAAATTCAGTCTAAGCCTCTGCAGGCTGGAGTGAGGCCTGACCAAGCTGTGAGGCGGAGCCAGTAGGGAACCTCAAATATTTTCCAGCTCTAAAAAAGCATGGTCAGATTATTGTTTCAAAAGGAAGATTAACACCACTCTAAACTGAAGTCAAATGAATGCACGAAAAGCCAGGAAAGGGGATTTCTGTTCCTCCCTGAGGCGCATGCAGTCTTCCTTGGAAGAAAGAAGCGGCCACATTTTCCTTTCAGATTTATCTCACAGGCACGTGCAAGGCACTTGGGGCTTCCCAAACCATCAATTAAATGCTGTGAGAATTTGTAAAAGTTAACAAGGGGAAGAGGGAGTTATTTGATTGTTATTTGATTTCTAAACCATTTTAAGCTGGAGCATGGAACGATTACTCTGCATATATTTTTAAATCATCATATTTCAAGGTTTTAAAGTCTTTGTTGCAAGATCTCACTGCTAGGTTGAGTTTGGTCACAGAAAACAAGACAGAAGGACTGTTGACTTTAATTTGGATTCAGAAAGAGTGGTGTTTCCTAGCCTTGCTTCCCAAGCCAGGAAATGTCGCCTGAGAAGAACCAGAACAGGTAACACTTTCAGCCTTCTCCATGCCCTGTTGTAAAGGGTTTACAGTATTTGAGAGCGGCTTTCCCCCTTCCCCCCCCGAGGCATGATCTTTCCCCATAGACCAGGGATATTACTGGGGGGAGTGTGCCAAGGGGAAAAGCACTGGGGTTGGCAGGTTGGCTATTCCCACTAGAGACCAGTACCACTACGGGGGCCTTCTGTCCTCTGCCTTTAACCACTTGTGGAGGGGCACATCGGCTGGCATAGACTGGACATACACCCAGCCACAGGGCTCTGTTTCAGAATTGGCTTACCCCAGGTACCCGCCTGAAATGTGTCAGGGGAGGTTTAGGTTGGGTATTAGAAAAAGATTCTTCTCCCAGAAGGTGGTCGGGCACTGGAACAGGCGCCCCAGGGAAGTGGCCACAGCACCAAGCCTGACAGAGCTCAACAAACATTTGGACAACGCTCTCAGCACATGGTGGAATTCTTGGGAGTGCCCAGTGCTTGGCAAAGAGTTGGACTCGATGAACCTTGTGGGTCCCTTCCAACACAGGATATCCTCTGATTCTATGGCTTGGGGTGGCTGCCGCGCCCACCACCCTCTGCCGAGGGCAGAACACCTACCAGCCACCGCCCGCCCCGGCTGAAACTTCGCCCCGGGCGAGCAGGGAAGGGAAGGGCCGGGAAGAGCTGGTGCTGCAGCCGCCCCGCGGCTAATGGGCCGCGGCGGAAGCGCTGATACCGCGGCTGGGAATTCCCCGGCGGCAGCGGCCCCGCGC
>WBMY01009489.1:315235-331315 GCA_013397315.1 Donacobius atricapilla
GTTTTTCTTTCCGGCACCGACTTTGGGCTTCAGTAGGGCTGAGGCCGGGAGTTTTCTCTAGGCGCGCGGGGCACTGTGGCCTGGGTTGATGCCCGTGCAGGTAAAGGGCATAAAGGTAAAAATTACATTTCAGGTACTGAGTGTTCAGTGAAGCGCATCCCTGCGTGTTTTGGGAAGAAAATTACTGAGGTTTATAAGTCTTCTCGCCCTATTTTTAATTAAAAATGTGCCCAGGCTAACAGCTACCCCTTGCTGGCGGGGTAGGCACTTTGGCCTATCTCAGATCAGGTTGTCAGATCGAGATTGAGGTTTGTAATTCAGGTCTGACCTGCAACTGGCTGATCATTAGGGCTCTCGACTCTAGTTCCTATGTTAATATTTTCCGCTGTTTTTTAACAGTGAAGGTGGCCCTCTGCGTGCATCAGGGTTATTCCGTGAATTCTGTGTAGTGTTTCACTCGGAACTGTCATGTTTTTTGTAAAACAAAGAGAAACCTTTTGTTACTTTAAAAGTTGAATGGTGACTGAAAGTCGGCAAGAATTTAAAGCATTCTTCAGCTTGAACAGTGTTTCTTCCCATGAAGCATTTTTGTTCCTAAGGAACATGCTGCTGCTATTCTAGCAGCTCAACGTGGGAGAATTAGACTTCTCTTTCATGAAATGAGGTAGTGGCCTTTGTAAAAACAAATTTTCATGGCCTAACCACGCGTGGTTTGTATCACTGGGAGTTTGGACTGGTAACTTAATATGGAGGAATTTGAAAGGACTCACTGGGTAGGAGATTATGAAGAATTTCTGTTTGAAAGTACTTGTTTTGCCATTGTTTTTTAGGAATCTGAAGCAGTCAGCACCACATAGATAATGTTAATAGTACTGTATTTTCATTTTTAGGAGTATAATTTCTTAAGTAATGTTGTTGCTTCTCTGAAATATTGACTTCACAACTCTGGAAACTGAAAGCCTCTGTCTCACCCAAGTGTGTTTAACAAGTTAAGCAGATCGCTTTGTCTTTGTAACTGACTTTCTTCTTGTGACTTTGACGGAAGATGTCACTTTCGGGAACAGTGAATAAATGTAGCAATAGAAGGCACCTGTACCATGAAGATCAAGGCTGTAATTAGCAAATATTTTTATATAGGCCATGAAACAGATACAGATTCATTATAATGTTAGCTCTTATTGCTGTTGTTCTGTCATTGCAACATTAGTTATTGCATTTGCTTTCTACTTCTACTACATTACATTTCTGATTGCTTTTGTGAAAAGAAAAATTATACGCAAAATCTCTTTTGCTATATTTTCCCAAAACTAACAGCAGAGTTAGCCCTTGATGGTCTGGATGATTCTTTTTATTACATCCTGGCTACTGAACATATGATAAATTCAGAGCTTCAGCCTTTGCCTTGTTGCCGTACAGAAAGGAAACTTATCTCGCTTTCCTCCCTTCTCTGTTTTCCTGGCTATGTCTGAAAGCTTAAGGAGAGGTGTTTGCTCTCTTCCGTGTCACCTCACATCTTCTGTTAGCTAGAGGCACAAGGTCAGAGGTGTCTGCTGCTTTTCCAGCTTTAGTTTTTTTGTGCCTTGTGTTGCTGTTGGTATGTTAATCTTTTGCAGCGCTCATGGCTTTCCTCAGTAGAAACTATAACAGTAGCGACTCGAAAAGTGATACCCAGATAGCTCTGTTTGCTGGCCGTGGTCTTGAGCAGCAGCAAAACTACCCAGAGTATCTGCATTTTTCATGCTCCTTGAGCATAAAAGCTGCTTCCAGACTCATGGAGACAGGTGCTGTATCAATTTACTTGCCGCAGGTTTGAAATAAAAACCAAGGCATCTTTGAATGTAAAGCGAATGTTCTAGAAAAATATTTTCTATTTGTATTGAGGGACTGGTGGTTTCTAAGCCGTGGGTATTCCCAAAACCCACTCCTACTGTGTTTTGAGGAAGGAGGACTGCTGATGTGGATTTATTGGAGGTGTTTGAGGGAGTTTTTAGATAGCTGAAAACTGAAACCAGATGCTGCCGTGTCTCGGTCAGTTTAGTCAGCCCGGGGTGAGGTGCTGGGTGCTCATCGCTGGACACCCTGCTCCCCCAAAGTAGGTCACCTGGTGTGTCGAGGAGGCAGAGAGTTGGGGCACTCTGCAGGAGAGCTGCTTTCTGCTTCTCATGAAATAATAAACTTAAAGGTAGTATGCTTTGTCCTTGTATTTACTAGGTATACAGAAATGTTGTGGAACAATAGTTTCCAGGGAGTGAAAGTCAGGAATTCTTGCTAGTTCCTTAAGTGAACAATGCTTAGGGAGTTGGGATGGTGTTTTTAATGTGGGAAATAGCATTGTTTCGTCGTGCTGAGGTGAAGAAGTGATGCCTCCCCTAATAATTTCACCTGTGCACTGTTGTCCAGTCTTTACTACATGAAATCCTGGTACACTTTTTGAGAAATAACTTTTCTGGTTTTTTTACTTTGCAGATTTATGCATGTTGGCCAAGAAATCCAAAAGTTATTTCTGTTTTAGGTAGTTCAATTTAAATTTTTCCTGCAAATTAATGAGGCCCATTAGTTTTCTTACAATAATGTAGTCTACAGTATTCTGCCCAATTAAACTGTTGTTTTGTTCAGTAGTGGGTAAAGTAATTCTTCCAAATGCTAAGTTTTTGTTGGTTTGTTTTTTTTTCCTTGAAGTAATCTTTTTCCCCATCATGAGAATTCTTAATTGTTTCAACTTACTCATGCTAATGATGTAAGTTGAAAGTGCATTGAAATATGAAATATATATTTTTATATTCAATTAAGCATATGTGGCACAGCAAATGAATTTGTTTCTTGCCATTAATTAAGGGAGTTATTATTTATGCTGGGTTTAAAATATTAACTTTGTGTGCAGTGAGGTGGCTTGACAGTGTACATTTTTAAGCTTTCATAGAGTATTGCAAATTTTAGGAATTCAGGTATAGAGGAATAGATCTTGATAAAGAATAGCAACCCAGTTCATTTTAATTCACTACGGCTGTGCACAAAACCCTGGTGTCAGAAAGGTTTTAGAAATACTTGTGCTATGAAAAGCATTTGTTAGAGTGGAAGCTAAGGTGTGCTGGTATAGCCTGTATTTGTTCACAGTTGTAGAAAAAAACTTTGTGGCTTAGAGGCTTTTTTGCACTGTAGGTTTGCTGTGCTGGTTCTGATCCTGATCTTGTTAGCCAGTATTAATATGGTGACATGTAAATGCTGTTGATTATTTGGTGGAGCAGGCAGTGCGGTGAACGTGGGACACTAGGCAGATCCGTGAATTCTCAAAAGTGTTCTTACAGTTGTGAAAAAATTCTCTCTTACAATCGTGACAAAATACAGGCGCAGAATAAAATGCTATATGGGTGTGGCTCATATCTGTACTGTATGCAGAGTACACACAACCATGGAAACAGGCATGAAAACAGGTAATGAGATATACCACAGATAGACTATAGCAGAAATTTTATTAGGAAAAAAGGTAGATATGTTTACAGAATCAGGTAGCAACTGTCTTAGGCAACCTCCTTTTAAAAATCTTTTTTAAAATTAATTAAATACAAACTTCGTTTCAAATAAGATGTTTAATCAGAAAACGAAATATAGTTAGGTAGCCTGTAGTGTTTCAGCAGTTCTGCTGTTTGCATAGGTGGGGCATCAATAACCAAAAGTAAATGAGCAGGCCTTCGGTGTATTATCTGTTTGATAGAAAGGCAGATTTTAGCCTTCGGAGCTGTTTGAAGTTGCTACATTCCAGAAATGATCAGAGTATTTTTGAGGACCTTAATAAAGAGAAGTGACATGAGTGTGAAAGCAGGTACTGAAGTTTATAGAGAAGCCAGAGGCCGTGGATGCTCTTCCTGATGCAGTCATCTGAGTCTGGGCCACGTCCTCTTACAGTGTGAGAAGCTGCTTTTGGCCGAGTGCTGTCTCTTGCCTGTCTTTCCCTGTGGGTTACACTGCATCAGCTCTGTGCAAATATAGAGAGAACAGCAAGAGGGTTAACAAAGGCAGGTGCTTTTTGCTCATGCTGGGGTGAGATTATTGGTTCTGCTAGCAGTGCATCATTTAAAGAGTATGTGTTTTATTTTTAAGAAAATGGAAGCAAGCTCTTGAAAAAAAAAAAGAGTGAATTTTGCTTCAGATATAACTATATTCTTTTTTATATTATTTTCAAGAAGTCATTAAACATGGTCTTATAACCTTTCAAGGGATCCTTGCAAGGGTGGGAAGGTTTAGAAAGGAATTAGGATATTCATTAAGAATATAAACTATACACGAAACATAGGATTTTCTCAGTCATCCTTGTCAAATTTAAGTTGGCTGAAATAACGCTTTTTGTATACCAATTAAGTATTAGTTAATTATATAGTAAAATAAAACACTTCATTCCTTCAGTCCTTTCATAGGTTTGGGAGAAAAGAGGAACACTATGTCCTGTTAAAATGTGGTCTGTATATGGAGAGTTAAACCGGTGTATTACTCTAAATTTTTTAGGACATTCTGGACTAATAAACCTTTCAAGGAACAGCAATAAATGAAGCCTCCTGTTTAGCAAAACCTAGAACTGAGACCAAAGAAGAGTCCCAAGCATTGACCGTGCTGACCTCTTGGTTTTCATGCAGTGAGAATACCCTCAGCATACCGCGGCTGCAAGGTTTTTCCTTCCTGTTCTTACAATAGCAGTGTATCCATCACACTTGTTTTCTCCCACATCCGCTGTGTGTTGGACTTGGCTCTCGGTGCCATCCTGGGCCAATGCTGTTTCAAGGGAGCTGACTTCTTAGTTGACATCCTAATGATGTTTTGGATGACGACAAGGAAAGTATTTTTCAGTCTTTTAGTGCAGAAGGAGAGATACGTGGCTCTGTGATATGCTCTTGGGCTGAATTTTGATAGCTGTCATGACAACAAATGACACGTTCATTTCCCTGAATGGATGGTGTCCTTCCACACACACACAGAGTGTTATCAAATTTGACAGGTCTTGAATGATGGCATGTCAAGCATTCTGGATTCCACCACAGGAGACTTGGGCTGCTGCAAATGCACACTGCCACCTGGCTTGGCAAAATTTACTTTAGGCTTTTTCTTGGGTTTGAGTTCAGGGTTTTTTTAGTTTTTACAAGTATCCTTTGAGTTTTCATTTTAAATAGATTTAATATTGGTTGAAGATTTAGTTGTTAATTTTAGGCTGAAAATTTGTTTGCTAAATAGTAGAAGAGAAAAAAAGGTAGTTGGACTTCATGCAGACACTTAAAGATGCATGTGTTTTAAATGCCTTCAGTATTTCTAGTAATAATTTTAGCAAAACCAGAAGGGTAGGTTTTGAGTATTTGTTAGGTTGGAAGTATGCACTCTGTTCACTGATTTTTTTCATTTTGTGTTAGTGCTGTCTGTCAGTGATGGTACAAACACTCCATGGTAGTTCAGCTGTAGAGTGCAGGGCCAGGAGCTGACACCTGTGTAGATGAGCTGCAAAGGGCAGCCAGTGGCACAGATGGCTTATTTGGTTTATTTATAGGCTTGGCTGTTTATATGTAAGGCTGCAATCTCAGTTGGCCAGGTGTTTCTGGTTTAACTGGGCTGAAGAAGTCCTGTAAGTTGGGTAAAACCCTGTAAATGCTGGGTTTTGTGTGTTTTGTATTGGAATGTTAAGCTGGATTACAGTCTGTCAGTATCTAATGCTCTGGTAACTGACTCAAATGACCTGCAAACAGCAGTTTCTCGTGTGTGGTGGTGTATTTATTTATTTATAGTTATGAATTACTTTTGTTAGCAATAGTGTCTGGCTATACCTGTAACCTAAGTGAAATGATAACTGGTTTCATTTAGGTGCTGGGAATAAGGTACCATGTTTGTATCTTTAATTAGTCCTTCCTGCCAGAACGTGGAATTCCGTGTATGTAGCAACTTTGGAAATGTCAGTTAAGACATAGCATTTTTCCCACTGAGTATTGAAATTTTGTAAAAGTCCCTGCTATTTTTTCATCTTGGTGGTTTAAATTAAGAATGTTTTTGTTCCAGTCATAAAATAAGTTGGTTTTGGTATAGTTCATTTGTGTTTTCCTTTAATCATTGCACGTTGACCACAAAAACTGTAGGTGGCATTTGTAGGTATAAAGATGAGTATTTTTACATCACAAAAAGAGTGAAGCCATTTAGAGTATAAACATCCTGAGCTTTACCTTTCCTGTCTTTCAGAAAAAAGACAAAAAGAAAAATTGATGATCAATTTCCTTCCTTTGCATTTCGGGTCTGTAGGCAGTCTTTCTGCTAGTGCTGCAGGGATAATATAGAAATAATTATATTGTGGACTATTCATAAATTCACACTGTTTTGAATTCCATTTAATTCAAAGAGAGAAAGAAATTAATGCTAATATCCCAAATAATTAATGCTATAATAAAGGATCTGCCTTCCACTTGACACTAAATGACTTATGTTCTGTTACATCAAAAGACCTAAATCATTTTGAGCATTCAATATTAAAATTCTAGTTCATGAATATTAGAAATTTAATCAGATATCTCAGTGAGAACTGTGTGGATTGTATTGAGTTTAAACACTGGTAATCACAAAGCTTGTGTTTAGCACAAGTATCAAAATATGACATATCATTTTTATGAGCTTTGAGGCTCGTAAGGGATGCATGGGGAATCATAATGAACTGAAATGTTACAGACTTCCTATGGCAGAAAACTGTTAAAGTCTGGGTAATGTCGTTACAGTGACAATGTGTGTCTTCCTCGGTTAGTCTTGTCTTATAATACTCTTGGTTGTATTCCTTTAGGATCTTTTCTGGTTTTGCTGACGGAGATTCTGGATGTTTATTTTATTCGGGTATTTCTTTCACGTCTCTGGAAGACACAGTGTCAAAGCTTTGCCAAAGTTTCATTCTTTGGTTTGAATCCCAACTTCTCCCTCCATTGCTGTGGCCCTGTGAAAATGCAAGCATGTGCTTAGTACCACTAGCGGTCCTATTGGAGTGATTGTCTCTTATTTACAAAACACAAAGCTGAGCATATGTACATCTTTTCCGAGACAAGGCCCACTGTTATGTTGCGGGTCAATTCTTTTTTAGTTACACATTCTTTACTTGTCACAACATACATATTGAATTATGGAACTTCTGCTGTATCCCATAAAGTCAGTGCGGCTCCTAGTAATTAAGGATTGTTTAATGAAAGTAATACTGAGCTGTTAAAGAACAAGTGTGGATCAGACAGTGCTTGATGTAGTGCCTGCTTAAGTTGATGGAAAAGGAAGTTAGTCCCTTGGAGGGAAACAAAGAATTAGTTAGTTCATGGAAACCTAGAATTTAAAACAGACTAACAAAATTAATGAAAACAGGAAAAAAAAGGGAAAACTAAAATGTGATGCAAGAAAGGCTCTTAAATGCATTGAGGGTTGTAATTCCTGTTTCAGAGGAACCAAGGTTTGAAAACAAGTATATTAATGCAGATTATGGAAATTCATAACTTCTAAAATGCTTTGCCCCCCATGTTTTAACTGTAATAGATTGTTTAATGGTGCAGCTAGACCTGATTTCAATGTTCTATTATAAAAGTCTTTTCAGCTTGCCCTTGTGATTTGTCTGTTCTGTTCTTTGATACTTTCCCCCCTTCTTTCCAGATAGATAATTTTAGTGGTTAAGTAGCTGGTCATTTGGATTCCTTTGAGTTAATATAAGTGATATACTTGTGGTTACAAAAAGATACCATACGTAGCTGCAATCTGAATTAATGGCCATTGACTTACTCTTCTGCAGCAATGGCGTACATACCATTACTGCGTGTACATAGCATTTGAAGCAGCTTGGTATTTAGTAGATTATACTGTGCTTGCTAAGCAGGCAGTAAAATTTTAAACGCTTCATTCTTCAAAAGTAGCAGTCCTGAGTCTGATGTCAGTGAGTCATGAATGCAGGTGAGTCAAGATGCAGTTGTGCTAGAGAGGAGGTCATTTTTCCAATGCCACTCCCTGCTCACCTCTGCCTGCCTGTTGCCCACCTGAGTGGTAGCAGCCCTTGGCTCTTTATGCTGTGCCATTTTCCTTCCACAGGCTTTTTTTGAATGTGAGGGATGTGCCTAGTTTGCAGGATGTCATGCCTGATGTTAAGCAGCTGTATTTCAGTAGAATTTTAAATTGTTGATACTGTTGTTCTAAAGTTGTGGCACCTACTAGATATTAAGACCCTCACAAAACCCAAGAACAATGAAAACTCCAAACCTCAGTATTAGTACTTGCGCCTGGTATCAGTATAATTCAGAGTTTTGGCAATTGTGTACATACACCTTTAGATTTTCTTAGGGAAGTGCCATTTTATTTTATGAATCTCTTAATTCTTAATTCAAGGAAAACTTTGATTTTGTTGGTGCATACCTTGATTATTGTGCTATCTAAACTGATGGTGATCACCTGTGTCTTTGCTTTGTTAATCTTTTCCCTCCTCCTTTTCCATTGCACAATATTTTGTAGATAATTAGGATTTGGAATAGCCTTGATTGTGAGTGGACATGTTTTTGGGTTGTCTGTAATCCATTCATACAGCAGAAATATTTAAGCAAAGAAAAGAAAATATTAGCTAAAACTAGAAAAAAAGTTATTCTGTCTAGCATAATTACGCACATTTGGGAATGAGTAAGATTTGACTGGAACATTGCAGTTACATGATGTGCAGAAGTAGAGTTGATGAGATTTCTGAAATGAGTATACACTTGAACCCTTGATTACAGGATTTCTGTATAATTGTTTTTAACTTCCTTTTTCTTTGAATATATTCTGGAATTGTGTTAGGGCTGCCACATGCGTCAGTCAATACATATCTTTCCTTAAATAAGAAGAAACCTTTTTTGCATTGAAAAATGTAGCAAATATTTTAACATTGTTTTTCTAGATTTTTCAGTGGCCTTGATTTGAAGTTCTGTAAATTTATGGCAGGCTAAAATGACTGTGTGTAACTGTTTCGTGGAGAAATCTGTTTTCCTGCAGCTGCTGTGTACCACTGATCATCATATGTTGTCTTGCATCACGCAGCTCTTTGCTCTAATACCTCTATCAAAGCATCAAAATCTGCCTCCTTACCCCATCTCCTTCAGATCCCTTTGCAGTAGCACCAAGTCAGTGCCTCAGAAATCCACATCCTGTGGTTAATGCACTCTTTCCAAGCAGCACAGGGGCTGTCAGGTAGCTGAATGGCGTCCAGCTGCTGTGTTATGAAGCCCTTTGTCTAACGATCTGCTATTAAAGTTCCCGTGGAGGCTATTACTCATGTATTCTTCATGCCGGAAGAGTCTTTCCATTAAATTAACAGCTGTGAATAGCATTTGGATGAAGATATTTTTGTTAGTGTTTTGTTGGCTCTCTATTCTAACTAAATACGTAGCTGCACAGTCACAGAAATGAGGTTGTCTGTTTGCCTATATCTGCTCAGGCTAGGAGGAAGTGTAGGGTGCTTTACAGGTTATGCTGCTGAATAGCATGTTCTCATTTTCTACCTTCATATGTATGTGCTTGCAACTTGGTATTTGGGAATGATTAATTAAATCTGAACTTAATGTGGTCCAAACTGGGGTAGGATTTACCAGTATGAACTGGCTTTGGGCTGAGATGAATTGTATAAAAATAGCACTGTACTTCGCTTCACTATGTGTCCTCCTCCTTCTGCCTGTCCACTCTTTATAGTGTGGGAGAGCTGCTATAGAGAGAATTGTGTGATGAGGTTCAGCACTGGATCCCAGTGTCATCGGGTGTTGGCGGAATGGTGGAAGCAATATTATTTCATTTTTTTTTCTGTTTCCAGGAGCTGGTTATTCTCTTTTTTGTAATACTTCTTCAGAACATTGCTGTTCTGGAACGTCTGTGTTGTTCTGTACTGAAATGAAACGTAGCCTGGGGTTTTCAGCTTGTAGGTGTACTGTAATATACTTACTGATGGTTGCTGATTCTGAGGACTTTATATGCAACACTGATCTGAAACTTATAAATTTTAAGGGCCGATAAAGGAAAGAGTTGGAAAATAGAAATCTTGAGTTCAGGAAGAGTTAGACAAAGGATTTATGTTTCACAGTTAGTAGCCTTAAATGTATATGTACATTTAAAAAAGTTTCATGTGGGCATACTTCCAAGATTGTTTTTTAAAGTAATTGTTTTGTGCTTATCAGTTTTTACTGCAAAGTGGACATAACAGAGGTTGCTGAGTCATTGACCCTTGTAACCAACAATTTGTATGTCTTCACCTTGTTTAGCTTCATACCAAGAAGCAGTAGAAATGTGATTTTTGTATAAAATTGCTACGTGAATATACTTGTTCACAAAGGAAAGACTTGAATTTTTCTCCAGTATGTCTAATTTTTTATCATTATGTATGGACTTACAGAATGTGCTCAGCTGAGATTGATCACTGGTGTGTGAAATGACCAAATTATAACAATGGAGGGTTTTCTGAGGTGGGTAATGTATTTTCATATGTAGCTTCCAGCAATGACTTTAATACACTGAAGGCCACACTTTCAGTGCTTCTGTTATTGAAATGGAGTGCTCTGATCGTTTTTCTGCTGAACTTCAATTTAGAACTTCATCTGGAAAATATCCAAGGGAAAAAAAGCATCAGAGCAAAATAATACTTGTCTTGGAATGCAGGAAGATCTTTAAGTATAGAATTAAAATAGGTAGCAAGAGCTTGAAAAAGTGCATTGGGCACCTTAAAGGCTAAATCTGTAAGTAAGAAAGGAAAAGACTGGCACATACCTTGATGTTGTAATAGTTTGCTAACCTTGCATACAAGAAGTAAACTCCTGCATTCTTACTGTTTAAAGCTTCATTTCCCATCTTGAGTCTTTTGGCTTTGCTTTACCTGAAGGATTGTTACCACTTTACTGAAAGATCCTCAAGAACTATATTGCCACTCGCAGAGCCCTGAATTGGTCCTCTCGCGCACTTCAAAGCCCCAGGTGAACTCTTCCAAATATTTAATCAACTGAGTTACGATACTCAAGCCGCTTATGAATGTGTTTAGTTAACTTTTCTGAGGTTTGGATTTGGGACTTTGTAAAGAAAAGCACATACAGGAAGAAGAAAATGATGATTAAAAGAAGTGTATGCACAATTGAGAATTGGTTCTGGCTCTCTTGCATTTTAGGTGTGCCAGTATGAGAATGGTTTCTCTATTCTTCTGTCAGTGTAGTAATAGCTGTGGGAGGATAGTGGTATGTGTGAGGCTTCAGTTGCTGACAGCTTTTTTGCTTTCTACAACTACAATTAAAAGTATCATAAATGTTGACTTTCACACTGCTTTTATTGGAAGAATGATTAAAGAAGAAATGTAATCTGTATTATCCAGGAACACCTTTATATATCATGCTGAAGTCAGTCAGATTTTCCTTTCTTTACAGTAGATCTGGACCTGTCAAACACAGATTTTGGTGGTTCTTGATTGTTCTGGCAGCATTAGCAGATGGTTTCAATGCCATCTGCAGAATATATGGAAAGTTCTGTAAAGTGCCGATATTCTAGGTTTTGTTTGGTTTTGTTTTGCTTTGCAGTGAATATTAAAATGTTCAGGAAATTTAGCATACTTCATTTGTCTGCTGGGCACAGTAAAATCTTTCTGTAGCATGTGGGAAGCCACTTTTCATCCCACCCACTAGCTCATTGTACCTGAAAACCCCAGTTATTGGCCATGGAGAGTGTTGGGGAGAGATCTGCTCTTCAGCCTAAATCTTTGCAGACGTGGGGTTTTTCTTCACCTCTTGTATTACAGAGGACTCTTCTGCTTGCTTTAGTTTCTACGTTGTCTTTTCTGCTCAGCCCACGCATTTTTCTTGCTTTTCTAGGAATAGTTTCCTTAGACAGCAATGCCAGTGGCTGGCAGCTCTGTGCTAGTTATGCCTGGGGAAAAAGCCCTGGCTTTCTCAAAGCCTTCTGCCTCTAGCAGCAGTGAGCAGATACACTCATCATTAGGAGATGTGAGTGGCAGGTACGTGGTAGTCTTTTCTCTGCATGGCTGAAACCCTCCTCAGCTGGAACATCTGAATGGATCCTGGTCTGGGACGAACTTGATGGATTCTTGATGGATTAGTGTAGTAGAAGTCTGCACTGTGTTACATATCCCAGTTGATGCTGCCATGAGATGTTTTAGGTGTTCGCAAATACACTCTCCCACATATGGTTGAAATGCTCTTGATTTTCTTCTTTATTCCTAGAAATATTGCAGTAAGTCTGGATTACACTCTGATAATAGAATCAATCACTTGTATTTCCTTGCCATTTTTTTCCAAGTCACCTCTGCATATTTGGATAAATAGCACACACACACTGTCTCCAGAACAGGTATTTCTATGGGATACATGAGAAGTTTGTTACAGAATTGTAGGATCCACCCCTCTGCAGTTATTTTCTTGATTTCTGTGTGTGTTTAAAAACATAGCATCACCCCTAACAGAGGTGACACCCTTTGTCAACAGAGTTACTACTTGCTGTTAATTTTCATCTTTGGGGTAAAAAGATGTGTTAGGATAACTTAGTTTCAAGATGCAACCTGAGGTTTAAAGAGAGGAACTGTGTGTGCCAGCAAAAAGGGAATGATTCTGTTACTCTGTATCTGCGATTTCATCCTTGAAAGAAAAAAAGCAAGGAGGAAAGCCGTTGTGGTCATGTAATGTTACTTGATTTCAGTTTGCTAGTCTGAGTTTTCTTTCTCAGAAAAGGAAGATCATTGAATCATAGATTGCACGTAGTGGATATTAGACATCCCTGGAAAGTAGAAATGATAGTAGAAGGATGAATTAGTTGATTTCTACCTACAGCACAGGATTCACTCATTTTGGCAACAGCAAGATGTTTAGTTCAGCTCTGCCAATTTTTTTTCCGAATGTCACTCTAATTTGCTGAGCTTGGAGGCCGTGTGATTATTTCAGCCAGCAGGAGAACCTTATTTCTTTTGTCAGGTTCTTTTTTTAAATCTGCTTGCTAATTCTTTGGGGTTTTGTTTGGGGGGTTTTTGATTTTTTTGAATGTTACTTCATGAAGTGCACCATTAAACATTTTATGCAGGAATGAGAAGTAATTATTTCTTCTTCAGTTGGTTCACACTAGAATAGCCGTAAAACCCTTGATCCTGATTCTCCACTGTTCTGCAGCTTGTAAATCATTGACTTTGTGCTCCAAGTGCAATGTGTTTGTATAAATCTACCATTGATGTTGATGTATCAATTCTACTTCAGTCTCACTTAAGGCAAGTGTAAATAACTTTACAGAGTTGCAAAACAGCAGGGAAATAAGCCTCCACAAGCTAAGGCATTAGATTTATTTTCTGGGGCAAATGAAGAGGTTCTTTGAAGCCTGATCAAAGCCCAGGCTCTCCAGTTGTGTGTAGTATAAAGCTGGTGGCGTTTGAGCAGAATTTGTTGGCTTCAGGAGTTCTGTGTTGATTTTTTTTTTTTTTCTTTATTGGGATTTTATATCTCTGGAACTCATATTCAACATATTTCTGGAAATGACAAGTATACTGCCATATGCCGTACCAGATTTCAAGCCGCTCTGAGGTGCATGTGTGAATTTTAGAGTGCCTGGAAGAAATGAATGAAAACCACATTCTCAATTTTATCTATTGCTGAACTCTGTAGGCAGAGGAGCGGGAAGGCTTTGAAGTAAATTCTGCTGGAGGGATTGTGTGCTTATTTCTGAGCTACGCAGCAAGGTGTAGATGTAATTTATGTTTCAAAATATGCACTAATTTCAGCAGGGCTGTCAGTTTATGTGCTGCTGTGCTATTCTGGGAGGTGGTAAGAAATACTGAGCATCTTTTTGCTACTGGCAACTCTTACATTTTCAATTTTTCATTTCCGACCCTTTTTGTGCCTAAACCTCTCTTTCAGACTTTAATGTCTGAACTCAATTCTTAAGTATTGTTGAACTGTTATTTCTGTATATGCTCTGCTTCCTTAAAAGGTTCTGTATTGATTATACTTTGAGTAGAGTTCTTAAGCTTTTGTTGGTTAGTAAAAGCTGAGGAGGCATTACTGAAGGTATTTGTACCAGGGTTATTTTTCATTCTGGAGACTTTATGTAAACTTTTTATATGCAGAAAAGAAGTTTGGGGAAGTTGTGTCAGGTTTTGGTTATAAAAAGCCTCTCCTCCTTGCAGAGGGCAAGCTATTAAGGTAGTTCCTTAAGAACAGTTGTGTGATCAGCTTACACAATTCTGTGAACTTTCTTCAGAATCAAAGACAATTAATTTCAAAGGGTTTTTTTTTTGTAGAAAGAGGGAAGAAACATACTTATGAGATGCTAATTTGAGTGATTAATATTTTGCCACAATAGTTGCTTAGCTGGTAGAATTTGGTAAAATTAATTCTTTCTTCCTCTAACAATAAGAGTGCTCACAGGGGAAATCACGTTACGCTACTAAATCCTTTCCCCCAATTTTTTCTTTTAAAAAATGTGCCTCGATACAGTAATTGTTCACAAACACTTTCAATGCACAACCTCATGCACTTTATGTGAAACCCTGAGGCTTTTCATAAGGTTCTGAGTTTCCTGTATGTTAGGTCATCTCCATGATTCAATTTAACTTGCTGTGTGCCAGTTAATTGCTGTTTCTGACCTTGAATGAAAGAGTATGTTGTGTGTTCCAGTTGTTTCAAAAAGATGATGGCAAAGGAATGATCTTGCAGCGACGTAAAGCAGCACTTTTACAGGTGTACAATAGTAATAAGTCATTGTTCTTTGCTTTTGAAATTCTGTGAAGCCATACGTAGCACCAGGTATATATTCAATGAAAAACTTTTATTTGAAATCGGGAATTTGGAATTTCTGAAATGCAGTTTCTGTGTGTTGTGGTAGGAATAAAATAAAGGACATTTTAGAGTTTTTAACTTTACCTGCTTTATGCACAAACAATTTTGAAACATAAGGTTTTGTGTCAGAATGGCAGTACACTTCTCAAATTGCCATCCTTGTAGGAACTGAGTTTGGAACAGTGTAAGAGGGATATTAGTACACTGTGAATTTGTTAGTTAGTCCTCTTTCTTCATACGCTTGTTTCAAAACTCTTCTTCCAACTTTTCTAGAAATTCGGAGAATATTCATATCTTTAAAGAAACCTAGGTAAGAAACTCTTGGAAAAAATCACAAAATTAAACATGTAGTCAGCCATTTGAGGAAACCCTGTATGCCAAACTTTTCATCATGTGTCTCTGACTTGGATCAGAATTAGAAACAAACATCTCCTCAGTTCTTCCCTTTCTGAAAGACTGACTTGAATTTGTTAGCATTTTGTTTTATCTTTCAGGATTAAAGTTTAAGCTGTCAAATACAAAATCCTAGCTGAAATCTGAGCTCTTTTGGTGTAATAGTCATTGCAGGTGATATGTGTTTCCTTTATTGCCTATAAAAGTTCTTAAATGTATTATCGCTGAAATTTCAGTGTATCAAAACCAGTGTTTGTTCCGAGGCTATTACCAGCCAACCCTTATTTTCTATCAAATTGTTCTAAATATGGTAATGATTGATGGTTGTTTGTCATCAGTTGAAGTTAAAACTAAGCTCTGCATAGTTCTTCTGTATGTAGTTTTCCTTCCCTGTCTGTGAAGGGAATTGCTAATTGCTTTAAACCTTTCTGCACCTCTTTGAGTGTTCCTCTAACATTTTGGCTGTTCTTGTCTTGTTTCTTCGTCAGCTTTTTCACTGGTTGACCTTCTCGTATGAGTTATCTTTACCCACCACTTACTAAAAAAACTACATCTGCTATCCATGTTCTTGTTTTGAAAACACCAGCAAAGAGCAGTTCTGAAATGAAACTGTGATTGCATGTCCATCCCAGCTTTATTGCTTGGTAGATATTACTGGTAATGTCACTAAGGAAGATATGATAGCATGTGTTAGCAAAAAAATGTAGCCCTGGTAGATTTGTAATCTCGTTTACCTGTTGGTACTATTTGGAGAAGCTCTGTAGACCTGAAGCAGAACTCTTGCTGCCCTTAGGCCATCGATTTACACATACTTCTGGTTCGGCAAATTTTCTTTGAAATCATAGATGAGTGTGGTTGTTTTGTTTTGTTGGTGTTTTTTTTT
>WBMY01009489.1:331335-359068 GCA_013397315.1 Donacobius atricapilla
TTTTTTTTTTTTTTTTTTTTTTAGTGAAGAATTGTTTCATAGCATTTGGTGGTAATTAGCCTGAGTCAGTCATTCGAGGGGGAGGTGGGGGGGTGGGAATGGGGGGTGGAATCTTGCCCTGATGAGAATCACAGAAATCTTGTGATTCTGATTGTTGAGGACCCCATGATCTCATACCATTTTTTGATAAAGCTTTTGTATAGATACACAGGATGCCGTTCAAAGTTTGTGGATGTGTGTGCAATAGTCTCCTAGCTTATTCTTTTGTTTGACATGATAAATTTGACTGATTAACATGTGCCAATAACTTTCCAAAGCTGGTGCTTAAATCGGGATTATCTACTCTTTTGCTCACCAGTGTAAGTCATCTTCAAGTAGCAGGTCCACGCAGTCCTGCTGCCTCTCTGCTCCAGGGAGAGCACTGATAGGAAAGACAAGGTTTTTTTGCTTGTGGGGTCACTGAAAGGCTGGACAAAGAAACAGTAGTACCAATCTCCTTTGAGGTGATTCTTCCTTCAAGTTTTATTCAAATAGGAGGCATTTTTGCCCTATGACAGTTTTGAGTTTAGTTCTCAGACCCAAAGTGCTCATTTTGAAGTTCCCATCAGGTTGTATTCTGCGGAAAAGAGGAGTCATGTTTCTGTGGTGAAGCCAGTTTTAGCTTTTTTAGGAGAAAAGCTAAAACTGGCTTCTGAAACACAAGCTAAGCAAAGTGTGTAACATTTATCCTTACAGTTTATAAATGTGACACTATGTACTTCAAAATTTTGTTACAGAGACATAGAAACCCATGCTAGAGATTTTGATTGGTATGTCCTCTATAGGGTTGCTCTTCTTTCTGTCTTCTGTGTTTCCTTTGTATCTCACGAAGTAAGATAGTAGTATGTCTTGAATAAAAATATATTGCCCTGAGTTGCTTTACTTTGGGTATTTTTTAAATTGTGGAATATTGATTGACTCTTCTTGAGCTCATTAATGCCTGTCATCAGCAGGAAACATAAGAATTCTGATTGAAGGAAGTTTGCACATGTAAAGTTACTACAAACTGGTAAAATGCAAAGTGAGAATAATTTTTTTTTTTTGGTGAAGAAGTGAATGAATGGTGTACCCCATTTATGGTGTCAGAACCAGTACTAGATGATGCATCATGCTTTTTATCCTTAATATTGTTTTGTCATGGTAGGTTTATTTCTGATTCCTGGAGCATCACCAACATTTTGAATCCTGTTCACACAGCATGTCTGTTCCTGGACTAATTTTTTAAAAATTTTTTTTTTGTTAGCCACCGTATGTCAAATGTGCTAAGAATGTGAAGCTTGTTGTACTGCTTTCTTAAGGTACCTAGTGCTTCTAAAAACTCAGTAGCTATAATTTGAACACTTGATATGTTCACAGTCTGTAGGTAGGCTCTAGTTTTGAAAATACTTAATTCTTACTGGGAACTGCTACTTTATATTTGTCAAGAAGAAAGCACTTGTGGCATTTGTGATATTGCTGATTTAAATCAAAGGTTGCTATAACTTTTTTTTGGAGAAAAATTGTGTGTATGCGTTAGCAATTAACAGTGAGGTTTTGAGACTGTTGTTTTTAGGGTTCATGTCTGTGTTCTGAAGCATGTGGGATACTTGTGCTCTTTTGCAGTTTGAGACATGAAAATTTCCCTAATGGATCTGTTCTTGTTATAGGATCCATATTTGCCATCATAATCTACTGAAAGGAATGGTAAATTACGAAGAAAACAAATATAATTGAAATCGTGCAGAAAGGAGGGGAAATTGTTCTGCCTCCTTTAAAGTTAGCCAGAATTTTCAAAATTATTTAAGTATACAAGTGCAATGTAATGCTTTCAGATCTTTATTAGTTTAAAAAAACCTCAGAGATTGTACTCTTAGCTTCATTTTTAAGCAAAGATTTTCAGATCATGAAGCCAATGTCTTCATATTTCTCTTAGCAGACCTTCTGTTCCTGCAGGTCAATAAATCCATTTTAAAGTGTGTGCCGAAAACCCCATGGAAATAGACCAGAAAAGCCCATGGGATTGAGTAATATGCATGGAAAAATGCCTCCGCCTTTTGTTTCCTTTTGTTACAGAAAGAAGAAGAAGAAAAAAACAACGCCCAACCTCATGTTACTGTTTTTTAATCTCCCCTACACTGAGAAAGCTCTGGCCCACATCTTCCCATTTTAATTATGGTATTGGAGTACAAACCTTGAAATTACTTAATTACCCTCCCTTCCCCCATCAGCATCCTCTCTCTCTCAGTCTGGGATTTATCTGGAATTATTGTTTCTCAGGTTATCAGTAGGCATGTAAAGGACCAAATTTATTAAAACTATAACTAGAATTATTTAATGAAATGACTAAAATATTTTAAAGTCTGTTACTTGAAACTTTGAGCTATTCTGTACTAGAAACAAAGTGTTTGGCATGTGTGCTTGAAAGTGGACAGCATATGTTTTCTTGGCTTTTGTTTTTTAGCAACAGATCATGTGTTTAAATGGCATAGTGACATTTTGATTTCTAGCCTGCATGAGAAAGATGATTTAGTCAGGTTAGCTATTGAGAAAGAGCTATTCAACAAGGCTCTTGTTTACCCTTTAGAGAGAGCTTTGACTGTTGTGACTGCCTACTACAAATGAGGGATTTTTAATTTGTTTTCTTTCGGTTTTTTGTTCCCAAAAGAAAGGACACATCTGGACATCTGTAAATATTTGAGTTTGGGTAGTTGGATGAGCTTGGAAAATACTGTATGAAGAGAGGGACACATGATTATTATATATCCATAAATAAACTGCGCTGGAGTAGTGAAGCCTTCAGAGCTTCTGAAAGATGTCTAAATTTACTTTGAATTATTTAGCAATGATAATTTTTAAAATCCAGATAGGATAAGAGCTTATTTTTAAAAATTTCATCATCTTGTCAATAAACTTCAGAGTGGTGAGGTTCCCTCCCTCCCTCTTTTCTAACATGAAGTAACCCTGTGTCAAAAGGTTCCTTACCCATGAAAGCTTTAAAAAACGAGACAAACAAAATAAAACAACCCCTAACACACAAGAAAATGAGATCTGGGACACAATTGGAATAAACGTTGAATTGACTTGGTGGTCGTTGTTATGGTTTACTTACATTTTGAGCACTGGGACCAGGACAAACTTCTGTGCCACAAGCAGAAGGAACAGTTGTTTGAGAACTGTGAAATAGCAACTGTCTTCTTCAAGGGATGGTGGGAAGAAGAAGCATTTCCCAAGTCATTCTGAAATGCCTGGCAGAGAATGGTAGCTCTGAATTTTCTTTCTTGTAAATGAAATTTTATTAAGCTGTGATTGCCATCTATGTCATACTATAAAGATGGTTGAAAAATGTGCTGATTCTCATTTCATTCAGTTTATTGTCATACCGTATGGGATTTAAATGAGACCTAATGGAGTTGTAATTGGATTTGATTGGATTTGCAGTGCCTGTGTGACATGGAGGAGGATTCATGGTACTGTGCTCAGTCTGTTGTAGAGACTAAATGCAAAAATTAAATCTCATACAAAACTGGAAACAAATAGATTGATTGAATATATCCTAAAAAAAAAAAGGAAAGTTGAGGAAAATTTTAGCTGAAGAATTTCGTTCTAGGCTTTGTCAAAATGCTTCTGACAGGCTCAAGGACTGTATGGTTCAATTGGGAGATATTTTCAATTAAGTGGAGATTTTCATATATATTAACTATATTTTCTGTATATTAACTGTATATTGTGAGTAAACACAATAAAGTTAGCATTAATTTTGAAGTTTAGTTAAAATTACTGTGTCTGATATTCTCTGTTATGCTTTAACAGCAGAAAACATCTGGATTACTGATTTGAATTTGGTTCGAACTGGTAATATCCAAAATTGCTGCCTTGCAAAGAGATGTATATGAATATCTCTTAGAAAGGATTTTGAGATTAAGTGCTGTAAGGAAATTATAGCTGGTCTTCATTTGCACTGCTTTTGAGTTAAGGTTATCTTGAGTTTTGGAGTGCAACCCTGCATTTGTGTGTTAGGTGTTTCTTTAATTTCTTTTTGAATTAGCTCTATACTCCAGAATGTACCAGATTTTGACCAAGGAAATTTCTTGTTTTGAGACTTTTCTGAGTATTGCTAATGACTGTATTCAGGAAAAAACCAAACAGAAACAAGAAATACCCACCTCTAATTGTGTGAGTTTTGGTGTAAGCAAAGGCTTGGAATATGCAGTCCTAAATATAGCCACATTAATAATGAATGCTTTACTCTCTCCTGAATTTTATGCTGTCTTCATACCAGAAGCACTTGCAATATATATAAAGTGAGTTATATCTTTACGACTGAAAATGTTCTGGACAGATCAGGATTAGGAACTTCATCTAAACAAGTCTGCTATTTTTGATTATCATTTACTTGTATTTAAAGGTTTATTCATCTATTCATAATAGAGGTAAGGCTTTCTAGGTAGAATGTATTTACTAACCAGCATATATTGCTCCAGTTATTCGGCATGTGCAATTTTTTTTAGTTGCATAGCAGTCTCTTGAATAGCTTCATTTAAAAAACAGATAAACTTACATTTTAATATGCCTGCAAAGAAAGAAAAAAAATCCTTCTATTATTTCTTTGTTGAATTAAAATACCGTTTCCCTTTTTCCTTGATCCTTATCTGTTTTAAAACCACAAATAAACAGAATCCTATGGCAGGGTTAGTAAACTGAATTTGCCACATAATTAAGCAGTAACACACACACTTCCAAAGAAAAAGAGAAATCAGCAGTTAAAATGGCTTAAGGAAAGCAGCAAGGAATCATATTCTTAAATTAAAATACCATTTGTCAATGAATACCATTTGTCAAAATGAGGGAGAGTATTATTTTCTTTTATGTAGACTTCAGGTAAATTTATTTTGTGCTTCTGGGAAGTTGGCATGTTATACTACTGCTGTTAATGTTTTGTTGGGAAAAAGAAATTTTGGAAAAACCAAAATGGTAATTGAGGATGAAGAGATAAGCAGAAATCTTTCTAATTACTTGAGTCAATATGTCTTTTTTCAAAGAAGTGGACCTGGAAGCTATTATCTTGGACAAGGTAATTGGCTTTGACCTTTTGCCAGATGTCTAACAGTTCTTTCCCCCTCTCCATTGCATTCAGATAAATGTCATGCCTTTAGGTTTTTGTTCCTTGTTCTGAGTGTTCAAGAGTGGAGCTGCTTATGTAGCTAATCTGCGCTTAAAATTATTTCCACTTCTAACCCCAGTAGGACTCTCTTTTGGGGTATTCAGACAGAATTGACATCATTGGATTTCTGCCCAGATACTGTATTTAGATAGCTTTGGAGATGTCATTAATTTGACAGCTGCCGTAGGAAATCTTTGTTTTGACTATTCTTAGAGGGCCTGCAATGTTTCTATTGCATTTTCATTTGTAGTCTGCCACTGAATTGCTGTGATTAAAATGAGTAGAATAAGACACCATCAAAGGTGTACCAGACATGAAAGGGAAAAAATCAGTGCTAAAAACCTCAGAAGGTACACTGTTGCCAAATTTTATTTGGGTATGATGAGATTCTGGAATACCTAGTTATCTTCCAAACACCAGTAACAGCACAGCCTGTGGCTAGAGGTGCTGTGTGCTGTGGTGGAACCAAAGCTGCGTTAACATTTCTCTTGTTGCCAACTTAAAGCAAGGCTTCTATGTGCTTCAGGCAAAAACTGCTTCAGCTGCTTTTCTGATGGTTCACTTGGAAGAAAAACCAGGTTTTTGGGGGAACTCTGTTCTTGGGAAGTGGAGATCCTAGCAACTCAGCTATTATTTCCAAAAGGAGACATGGATCTAAGGATCTTTGTCCTGCAAAGTGAAGGTGGAGATTTTGATGACAGCTGTTCTGCCATGTTCAAAGAGGATGGTCACTGTACCAGCTGCCAAGTTGTTTAAGTGGCAAAAACACTTCAGTGTTCCATGTGTTTGTCTTCCACTTCCCTTTGGCTCTTAGATGTGATCCTCTAGTTTGGTAGTTTTGTACTTGAACCTTATGCAGGTTATTGCAACTTGAACTTTGTTTTTCATCAGTTACATCATCAGAAGAGACTCAGAAAAACTTTAAATCTGAAATACCAGTCTTTCACAGCCTTTGGTATACAAATAGACTGTGAAAAAAAAAATCTTATTCCTCCCAAAGAAGATCATTTTCATTCAGAGCATTACTGAGTACTAACACCAAATATTGAGCCTGTTCTGGTATCAGTAATGGATTTTGTGTTGAGTGGTCTCCCCCCACCTCAATTTTACTATTGCATTCTAGTTTAGTGTCTGTTTATTCAAGTTCTTCAGCCCTGTGCTTTTTGGCATTGTAAATTAAATACTGAGTTTCAGTAAACAGTAGATCTCTGCTCTTCTTGGTGGTGGTGGTTTAGAGTGGTTTCTTTAACTTGGTGCCTGAGCTGAAGTCATTACAGATTTCTTCACCTGAGGGCCAGGATGCCTGGACTTCTTTCTGCTGTCCTGTCCAAGTCAAGTGGCTTGTTCGTGCTGACACTACTTCAGATGCAGTTTGCCTAACAGAATAGAGCACAGCTTGCAAAATCTTCAGTGTCAGATACTCTGCTTGGACAGCAATGCCTAGACAATCCTTATTCCTTGTGGCTGAGCATCTGGAGGAAGGGTAAAATCCAGACCAGAGGCAAACAGGCTCGGGTGTGGGGAGTGACAGTGCAGCTGTTGGTGATGGCAGCTTTTGCTGGGGAGTGCCCAAACCAGGCCTTATTCAGCATAAATTATCCACTTGTCACCTTGCAGTTTGAATTATCAAGAAGTTTCTGACAGTGGTTTCCTTGAAGACGTCAGTCACAATCTGCTCTGTGCATTTCCTCTAGTTCAGTCACAATCTGCTCTGTGCATTTCCTCTAGTTCTCTGTATCTGCCTGGTGGCTTCAAAGCCACACTTCACACTGACCTTGACCTATCCCTCTTAAAATCACCAGTGCCATATCTTTTAGCACCAAGACAGTAGTAGCAATATTATTTAAAATTCAGACAGTGCTGTGTTGAATGTACACATAGGAAAAATTTTCTTCAGACTAAGAAAGAATGAATAATTTACCAGAATAGAAACTCTAATAAGGATTTCAGTCAGCCTTTAACTTTGAATTGCCAGAAGGCTAAGTCTGCCTTACTTGACTCTCTAGCCCCTGGTACAGTCCATTTTCTGTTACATCTCACCCCAAAGCAAATCATCGCAAACTTTTACACTGTGAGGTTTATTTGCTTATTTTAAATGTTAGTCATCTTAGCTGTGAGTGGTAACCAGTTGTCTCTGTCTAGTGTTTCTCTGATACTGAGTTAATGTTACATTCTTCTGTGGTAGCTAATTCATTGGAATATGTGGTTTTCAGTTCTCCAAAAGGCATCTTTGAAGCTTTTTCCAGTGGAGGTGTTAATTTTCAGTAATCTACATGTACAGATTACTAGATTACTGTAAAGAGTATATTATCATGCTGTTTGTAGTCATCTTTCACGGTCCTGAAATCCGCAAGTGTTGAATTAAAAGCTCTGGCTCTAGTAGAGAGGTTTGGAAGGACTGGTATAATTCAGTGGGTTGTATATGTCTTTGCCTTTAAATTGTTTTACATAAAGATGCAATTGGAAAAAACAGATTTTTGAAGGAGCTGCTTGGGGCTGGTAAGTTGCTAGCCACTGAGGTCATCCTCAAAGATTCTGAGCTGATTTTATATTTAATGGAAAAGACTGTTGTTGTACAGTTTTTACAAACAAAGCATTAATTTATTGATAAGAAAAAGGCTGAAGCTCAAATGGAACCAGTTATTAAACTGTATGTATAAAGCACTAGTTTATGAAATTCTTACTATAACTATAGATGCTAAGATGTTTCTAAAAATGTTATCTGTAATTTGAATCATAAAGCATCCTATTAAGGAAACCAAATAATTCTTATGCTCAAACCATAGCCCAAGAAACTAACTTAGTGAAGTATTGGATGGGGCTGAAGTCCAATCCTTTCCTTTCCCTAGAGACATACTGTGAGACAAAGTTTAACAACAGCCTTGGTACTACGTATAGTTCCGTTTCTGCTTATCTACTGGCACTTATAATGGGAATGCAGGTCTTTCCACATATATTTGTAAGGGCTCTTGGAGTGGTTAGAGCTGTCCTAGGCATGAATCAAGACGTTTGTTGCTTCTCCTGTGTGGGCTTTAGGGATATTTACCCCATATCCTTACAAAGCCAGCTTGTAAACCCTTAAAGAAAGAAAACAGGAAAGGTTGCGAGCTCTGTTTTCTTATTGCAGATAAAGAAGAAAAAATAGGGGATTGAGGTAAAATGTAGTTTGAATACTTCACTTTTGGCTGATAGTTCTCAAATAGGAATGCTACAAATACCTGGCGCTATGATGGTGGCACAGCACCTTTGTTGTGAGCTTCCTTCAGCTTGCCGAGTGGCCACAGCTTGCACTTATTTTGGTGCTTGATTTTTGGTCTGAACAACAGTGTGGGGTTTTGGTTTTGGGTTTGAGACTGCAATATTGCATGTCTTCTCAAGGAGTTAATAGCCTTCCTGTTGGGGAAGCTTTCTGGCCACCCATTCATGATTTTTCCACTGTGCTTTATGTTGGTTTTTTTTTTCCTTTTCTTGTGCAGGGGCTGCCATAGAAGTTTGCAGCTCAACATAATTAAATATGAATTAGATCAATATCAGCAAGTAGTAAGATAGAAAATCTTGCTTAATCCAGGAATTTTAAAAACTGCATATTACAATGAGTTTAGGTAGTAATTTGTTATTACTATTGGGTTTTTTAGTAGCTTTTGGGGGAGATCTATAGAAAGTAAAAAGCATGTGATTTCTCTTAAAATAATGTAAATTTGTACAATATCTGTTGTAGAAATCTCAGTAGTAGATGCATCCACTAACAGATGTAACCCTCCTCATTTCTTTCCAGTTGAAAGAGATGCTAGTCATAAAAGTGGTTGGAGGATATACATACAATAAATCAGAAGCTTGCAATGCCAATTAGGTTTTGAAAGACAGTATTTGTTTTAAACACTGATATTATTTAAACAACCAACTACTTGTGTGTCATGAGAAGATGAGGTGGTTGTGCAAATACATGTAAAAAATATTCTTTTTTTTGAAAACATATCAAGTGTACTCCAGTACAGCAAGTATGCATTTGACTGCAGGAATTAAATGAAAATACAGGTCACCTTAGATTCTTTAATTGTGTGTGATTAAAGTATGAGCCGTGCATGTTTTCTCTAGCTGCATTTCTATTCCTCTTTTCCCCCAAGTGTATGTTTATTTAAAAGAAAAAGGGTTGTTTGAAGGACCAGTGATACATGTCTAACTGCTTCCTCTTTGATACAGACAGCATGGCCAGAGGTGCATGACAGCTCTTGCATCCAGACAGGAGCACAGAGAAGATGCACAACCTCCTCCTGCCTGTCTGCTGTTCAGCAGAGACATGAATTTCTTAGGCTAACTTGTACAGCCTCTGGTGATGGCACCAAACCTGGATTGCTTAAGAAAAGCCCATTTAAACACAGAAATTTGTCTTTGCTTCAAGGGCTAGTCCCATTTTTATAGCTGGCGTACAAGCTCAAATCTTTTTCAGTGTTTTAAGTATCTTGCAGTCTTTTATGCATGCAAGGCAGTGAACCTATTCTTTTTGAGCCTCATTTCACTTGCTTTCTCGCTGTTAGGGAACCAGAGTCTTAAGAAAAGAAAAGCTTAGTTGTATAGACTATATAGTATGGAAGGATTTTAACTCTTTAGTTTGTTTTTAAAATGTTATGCACATTATAATGCAGTGTTGTAATTCGCTGCCTTTTTGAAATCTTAAAATGATGTAAATCCACTTTTCTTTTCTCCTTGTGTTTCATACTGACTATGAAAGGGTATTCGTATTTTAACATAACCATTTTCTTAGCTGTAGAAGAAGGTAATATTGAGTGATTTTTGAGACAATATATATGACTAGGAGGTTTAAAATACAAAGCATATACTAGAGTATTAAAAAACTTGTTGGGGTTCTTTTACCTTTAAGCAAATTCAGGCATTGAGCTTTTGAGTGCTTAGGCTGACCTGTCTGCTGCTCCGTGGAACTGGATTGTGCTTGCCCAGTTGTCTGCATAGTTAAAATATTTTGAACATAGCCTATTTTAATGTAACTTCTTTTGAAATATCTGCCTAATGGAGAAGTCTTAATGGAATACTTTAATAGCCCAAAGTGGTTACCTGCAATTGCTCTGGTGTATTTCAGTCAATTACAAGGGAAGGCAATGTTTAATGTTGGAGTGAAGCTAGATGGTGTAATGAACTGGCAGACTGCCAACTTGATCTTCTCTCCAGGAGAATTTGTATTAATGTGATGCTTTTCATTTGTTCTCCAGAAGGTCACCAATAATACCTAAATTGGAGTTAAAATTCCCACTCTGTGCAATACAGGTTTATGGTCAGATCATTCATGTGTATTAGCATATTAAGTATCAAAGAGATTATTTTAACTATTTCATGTCAGAATTTAAATAAGAGGTGGTTGGGTATTGGGAAGAGAGCCTGAGAGAATTATCATTGAAATCACTGCTTTAGGTTGCATCTGGATTTTAGCCATGGAGAGAAAGAAAAAGGGGCACATTAGAGCTATTAGTGAAAGAAGAGGTGGTTAATAACTGTTGCTGTCACTTGTAATGTAATCAAGACCACTAATTTATTCTGTGAGATAATAACCTTTATAATAAGGTTCTTATCATATTAGATGTTACTGATATTTACCTTCTGGTGCTTGTTTGCAAGCATCAAGTTGAAATTTTTATTTCTGACTATTGACAGGGGCTTTTTACTGTGGAACTTTTGTTTGTGTCCTTATGTTTGGAAGACCTTGCTTTAGAGAAAGCAAATGAGTGACTAAAGTTACTATTGAAAACTGGATAAATTTGTCTTTTTGCTTTGTGTGTTTGTAATCCCGTGTTCATCCAATTCCTATACTCTGCCATTCCCATTCCTTGTCTTAGTCTTCTGTTCCTCTGCTCTGTGCCTCAGGGAAGTGTAGGGTGTGAAGAGACTCGTGAGTGGTAAGGAGCTGTGGCATTTTACATGCGGCAGGACTGACATGACTCCAGTAGTAGATGCACTGAGTGAGGTGTGGCAAATGGACATTGTGCTAAATGGTGCAGAAGTGATGGGCACTGGGGTTACCGTGGGAGAAGACTGCCCACCTCTGTGGCTCCCTTTGCTTTGCTGACTTCCGGAAAAATTGTTGACTTGATTTCCCAAGTTTTCCCATGTTGCTCTGGTTTGTCTTTTGGGTGAACACTGAGTCCTGTGTATTGCAAGGCTTTTGAAGGTGGTTGGAAATGATTTTGTACTCTCAAAATTTAGCATTCATTCTGCAGAATGTCTGTGCTATCAAATGTTTCTTTCTAGTCCTGGCTGGTAGGACATAGCAGGAGAACCAGAAAACTCCAGTGTGTGGTGCAAACTCAGCCTGGGGGCAGGTAGTCTCAAACCCTAACTGATGTTACAATTTTTTGACCCTTGAAAAGAAAGGTCCTGAAATTCTGTAACTGAAGATTGTTTCAAGGAACACATTTTAAAGGAACATTTCAAGGAACATTTTAAGTATAAGTGAAATATTTGAGGTCTGGGTTTCCATGCTGAGTTTGTATCACTTGGCAAATCACAGTGTTTTGGGCAAAGCTTTGGACTGTGGGGGTGTGTGCTGGAAACTGGCTACTCCTCTGGGGAAGTGACTGTTAGTATGACTTGTAGCAGAAAACTTCCTCTGGCTCTTCCAAAGCCAAATGAAGATTTTTACCATGAGAAAAATAGAAAATGGGGTCACGATGCAACAGGATTGAACCCAAGAAGGACAGAGACCGGTTTGCATCTTGTGCTTGTGTGTCTGTTAGATTTACAGTTTTTTTTTCAATCTAAGTGTTCTTAGGAGTGATGGTTTTTTGTGCATCTTGTTCCTTTGACTATTTGCACTATCACTGTTAACATTCCAAGCTATTTCAATATGTGTTACTTGAGCTGCCAAACTAAAACAATTCTTGCGGTACAGAAGGAAATTGGCATTGTTATGTTAAGATAAACATGACTCATTCTTTTTCTTATGTGTTTAGATGAAATTTGGACTCTTTCCCAACTGTATATGACTAATAAATACAGGGCTAGTTTTTCAGGCATTGATGATGAATAGTGCTGTTTTTCAGCTCACTTTCAAACACATGTTCTAAGTATGCATTTATGAAGGTAGAACACAATATTGTGTTTTTCTTTAAGGAACAAAACAAAAATACCCTAACAAAATCAGAGACTTGGTACAGCACTTCAGTGATAGATAGTAATGAGCAGTGAATGATTTGTGAGGTAGGTCAAGGAAAGATAGATTCAGAAGATCTTGTACCAAAAAAAGAGGGAGATTTTTATTTTCTCATTTTTATCTCTTAATATTAAAAATGTCCTTGTATTATTGACAGGAGAAAAACGTACTACAAAACATTCAGCCAGCAGGAAAGTAGATCAGCTCTGCCTCAGGGTTTTAATGTTGCTTCATTTATTAAAGTATCTCTTCCATTTACTTGATATCTTGCTACAATTTCAATAGAACAGTTTGCAGTGGGAACACAGTTAAGGTCTATAATTGGTTAGAAAAATTGATATAGCAAAGTGTTGTTGCCTGTGGTCTGCATCTGCAGAACAGGGAAAACCCAGGTGGGGCAGCAGCTATTGCAGCCACCACCTGGCAGAGGAGAAGTGGTTGGTCACCCTCTAGTCCTGTCTGCTTTCTGCTGTCACAGGCCGATCTTCATTCAGGTGGTGAACTGGATCAGGAGGCTCTTCTGTTGGAATAACATTTCCTCATAATTTACCATGCTCCATTATTAATTCATTTTTTTAATCTTGTGTGTTTTTCAGGAGGCCTGGCAACAATTTGTCTCCCCTTGCAGCTGCTGGGGAGCAAAGGGTGAGCTTTCAGGAGCTGAGGGTCAGGAAATCTCGTGTTCTTTACCCCCTAACAATATGTTTAATTTTAAACGTTTGTCAAACTGAATTTAGTAGTTCTATTACTCCACCTGTTAATGAATGGGAGAGTAAATCTCACTTTGAAATGTTTGTGTAAGGCATTTATAATACCTTTGTCAATAATTTTTATTCTCCCCTCACTTCTTTATTGTTCATGGGATCACTGGGTGACTTGCTCCTTTGAAGTTCATTTCTTTTTAGGATACTTCTGTAGAGTTATGACTGCTTGGAATCTGTTCAGAAGAGACTTTGAACAGAAACATTAGTGCATGAGTGGTCTGGGGTTGTGTAAGAGTTTTAGCACATCCTCCTTAGGAGGTAGAGGCTGCAGCACAAGTTGCTGAGAATTTTTTTCTTCTTTTTGAATTGGATCTTAATCGGTTTTCACTGCCTGAATTTGTCAGACATCCTGTGGAGTTACAAGGTCATTAAAAAACAGAAACAAGTGTTTAAATACTCTGACCTCTCTTCTGAACAGCTACTTTTGTGGCCAGAAATACTTAACAGAACAATGGAGGCCAGGAGGGACCTCCAGACAAGCCATCCACGTTCTGTCAGGGCTGAGGCTGCTCCTGGGGCTATGTTCAGTGAATTTGAGACTTCCAGGAAGAAGGCTCTTCACTTCACTCAGGGTATGTGGCTGTGCTTAGCCACCCTTGTGCCTTCTTTACATCCAGTTAGAACTTCCCTGAATATGGTTCTCTGACCCTTTGACAAGCTTCAGCACCGCTGTCAGAGCTCTCTTGTTGGGCCATCATCTCTTTTGCCAGAAGGCTCCAAGCTTCATATGGTAGTAATCCAGCTGAATTACACATCTGTATATGTGCGAGTGCCTTCTGGATGGAAATACTTCACTGCCCCACAAAACTCCTGGCTATGCTTTTGTTGCTGTACATATTTTCCACATGTAGAGGCTTTTTCTTTCTCTTAGAAAGTACAGTCAAGTTAAACTGACTAATACAAGAGTGAAGCAAACAATAAATAATGGTGTTTTGTAAAATATAATCCTTCTAAAACTGGACTGAATTTTTAATTCTGTTTCTTGATTGATTTTTTTCTGTATTATGAAGGGTTAACTTGTACATGGTTTGGATTGTTTGGAGCTAAAATCACCTTGTATTCACTGAGAGAAGTTAAATATGAATATGGGGGTCTGTTTATGCTAAACAGGTGGATCAAGTTCAAGCCATTCTGCCTGCTCTTCAGCATCTCATAGGAGGTATCTCCTATGAGCATCTCATAGGAGGCGTCTCATTTTGACAGCCTGAAAGCTAAATTACGTATTTGGGAGTGTTCTAAGTTTAGTGCTAGAACTAAAATATATCTTTGTTGTTTCAGGTGGTGGTGTATGTAACGTTGTTGGAGAGTCCTGTCTTTCACTGCCTGGATCCTTTTAATAGTGTGTCAAAGGTGAGTGGTTCAAGTTCAGTGGTTATTTTCAGAACTTAAAATAACAAGTAAACTGGATGTATTGCTTGGTTTTGGCTTTCATGTAATAGCAGTGTAGTTGTGATTTTTTTGAATTTTTTTTAAATGCTGGATGAATGATCACATTTTTTAAAATATTGGATGGATGATTAAAAAGACACTAAATTAATAGTGTTGTTTTCTGTCAGTGATCTGGGGCAAATCAGTTCTCTTACTTTCAAAAAAAAAAAAAAACATAAAGGAAAAACTATAGGCTCAGAATATTAATTAAGGACTAGATATTGCTTCCACTGTTTTATGGCTCCTGTCTCCTGCCACCCACTGCTTTGACTTGGGACGTTTTCCCCTGAAGGTGCTGCCTGAAAGCACAACATGATGGTGTGGGAAGTATGGAGGAAAAGCAGTCATCCATAAACCACGATGGGGCAGGTTTCATATTATTCTTTGGTTGAATTCTAAAAACTAAGTAATAGTTTTGAAAGTGTTGAGTATTGAAAGTATTGGGCAGAAGGAAGGTTTTTTGTTAGAACAGAAGAGTGAGAAGGAAAGAAGTTTTTTTGTGAGAGCAGAAGGGAATTACATTCAGTGTATAGAGAGCATCTTCCTTGGCTGACTCTGAAGACCTGAAGTAATCTAATGAAGTTGATGTTCCTGTAGTAGTCTTTTTGTGGTAGAGTTTGGCTAACTTCTTTCAATTTGTGCACCCTGTTGTCGGTTTCTATTAGCTGTAATTGATATCTGTGGCTTAGTAGGAATTCATTAATAGAAGCCTTTAATAAATGACACCTCGCTACAACTGTACCAAAAAATGAAAGCAAAATGGCAGAACACTGAATACACATTCAGCATTGTTGTAGCTGCAGCATGGAATCTTGGCTTTATTCAGTACCACGTGGATTTGTTACTTCTTACTCAAATTCTCTGTTTATAAAATAAAAGTAATGTGGCCTTTTTCAGGGGGGAGTTATGAAGTCCAATTATTGTCATTTTGGAATGTTCAAATGGAAAGCAATATATTAAGTTGTTGTGTGCCTTGATATTTGCAGTGAGTTTTGTTAAATACTTGTTCAATTAAGTGTTATGAGATATTGAAATTAGATTTATTTATTCAGTAAAGTGAAGGTGAACCACTTAGAATTAAAAATGCAATCCAGCCTTAACTATAATGTCTCCATATGTTTTTGCAAATTATTGATTTTCCTTTAAAATGAAAAGGAAATTCTGAAGTAATACTGAGGTAGTGGGCTTTTGCACTATATTTTCAAATTATGAGACATATGTCTTTAAATGTACTGAAAAAGATTTATAACCCTGGCCTTTCTAACAGATCAGTGTAACCTTGAACACTTAGGTATTTAAAGACCAAAAGTGAAAAACCTTTTGTACTAGTTTTCTGGAGTAGAAATTGCAGTAAGTTCTAATACTTTTTCTATGATGTATAGGTAGCAAAATCAAAATATTCTTGCAAGAGCTGTTAATGTGAAAACAAAATAAATACACAATCTTAAAGCAAATGATTCATTAAGCTCTGTTGACTTAGTCACTGTAAAATTACTTTCCTGCAATAATTTCTTCTCAAAATTAAGCCAGTATTTTATTGACTACGGGCTAAATTACATATTTGTTTCAAATGTGGAATATAAAACACTTTAGAGCTTTGTCTTTGGAATCTCTTTCTTGTCCTTTTTATTTTAAGTTAAATGTTCAGTGAAAATAATTTTTAAAATAGTCCACTGCTCACTTAAAGGAAATAGGTGTCTGAAATCTTGGTTATGTACTTAGTCATCCTTATTTCATGAGCTAGTTGCTGTGATATGTGGCATGTTGAGTAATTTCTTTTTTTTTTACTCTTTAATCTGGTAAATGTGGAGGGTAACCAAACATGCCCAGAGTGGAGTTCTTTGCATTATGTGAGGGTTTTACATATTTTGCCAAGAGGCAGTAAATAGATAACAGCTCTGTGAAAGGAGGTGAGGAAAACTAACTGGACATGTCAGTTGGTGGGGGGTGTAAGGAATGTTTCTCTTTTTTTGTCTTCTTTTCCCCCCCTTTTTATTGAAGAATGAGTACCCAGGATATTTACTGTGTACAGTTAGACCACACTCAATTTCAGTAACAAAATTAAATCTAACTGTATTAGTATTTTACTCCCTTTTCCATCCATTTGTGTGCTTGTTTCTCATGGACTGTATTCAGCTTGGTAAATATATGAATCTGCAAAACCTGGAGCATTCTAATGCTGTTCCCAAAAGGAAATGAATACATAGGTGTAGGTTCAGTAAAGCCTACATTTGTAATGCTTTGTTGAACCAGAACATAGTAAAGCTTTTGCATTTTGAAAAGGAAATGAAATTGGCAACCGAGTAAATTTTCAGGAATTAGACCAAGTCCTTATACTTCACTGAGCTGCAGGCAATCATGTATCCTTATAGGATTTTGTTGTGGTTATCAAGGTCTGCCAGGTCTTTTTATGTAGCTGGGCTGGCTGGATTTTTTGAATTGTTTGCTTTCCTCTCTCTCTCCTTTAACATAATATTTTATGTATTGATATTCTGTACTTTTGAACTTGTCCTTCATTCACTTGTAGTAATTGAATCAAAAATAAGATCTCATATTGTATTTTCACTATAAAATATTTTGAAAAGTGGTTGCAATATTGATATGTGCACTCAGCATTTTGTATTTATATCAAAATCTTCTGAGAAAGTTCTGTGACTTTTTGAGACTTAATACACTTGTATAGAATACTTGGTTCTTTAGGATTACCTCTGTACATAGGAGGGAGATTGATGAGGTCAGAAGCAAACCGGTATGAGTGAAGTTATCAATGTCTTCGTATTCAGCAGATTTGTCAAAGGCTACAGTATCACAGCACAGAACAGAAATCCATGTCTGTAAAGATTCTCAGAGCAACCATGAAAGAAGTGAGCTGCTCACATTTTGAGACTGGGAACCTGTACACAGCTTCAGACACACTGATCCTCCTCCTCTGTTCAAGAGCAAAAAGCACCATAGACATTTCAGTTTGATGGAACTGTTTGTGATGCTGTATCAGAATATTTCTTGGTATTTTTCTGTGATTCAACACCTTTTTAGCTGTTGATTTTGGATATTTTTTAACCCAAGGAAAATTATACCTATTCTCAGTGTTTCATATTAGTTAGTTGTGGGAAACTTTGATTTTGATAGTTATGAAGAGAGTAAAAGGTGTGTGCTGAGTGGATGTCTGGATTCCTTTCCCTTAAAAAAATATTTCTACAGTTACACCAATTGCCTCAGGTGCCCAAAGTGATTGTGAGACTTTGAATGCAACTTTGGTGTTACTTAAGGATATTTACAGACATTTATTATAAAAGAAATTAATTTACAGAATACTGCCTGTTGTGTTATGCTAGTGGCGTAATTCTTTCTAACCTGTAATTGAGGACAGTGAGGAAGAACACTTTCAACCCTTTCTTACACTTTCATTACCACAGGTACACACCCTGAATAAATTGATCTTCCCTGATTACATCATTTAAGTATTTCTATTTTTAGATTTTTTCTTGACTGCATTTCTTCTGTTTCTCTTTGTAGTAATTGTAGTTCTTTGCTTGAACTTTAGGCATGTTTTAATTTACTAATAATATGAAAGTTAAGAATCAGTTGTCTAATTTTTTCCAGTTTTGATAGTTTGCAGTTATCAGCAGTACCTGTTACGGCCCACAAATGTCCTTTGCAGTGTACTTTAGCTGCAGTCCATATGGATTCCTCATCAGAGTACACTGTACAGCTTTCATCAATACAGGAAAATTAATTTCAGTAAAAATATAACAGTGACCATGTTTTTTTCATGATGGAGGTAGTTTTGGTGTAGGATAGCCAGTGTGGGCTTGGTCTGTCTTGTCATCCAGCATGTCAGTTTTTCTGAGTCAAATGGTTTGGTGTGTTATCTAGATATTGAAATTGGTGAATTTCACAGAAGAGAAGAATATTTAAAAGCTAATGTGGTATATTTCTTGTAGAATTCCATTTCTAATAACTTGGTTAATAATCTCAGATTACAATTACTGTTTCCACTGTAGTAACAAAGCTCCAATTCTACTAAGCAGAGAGGACTGAGAAAAAGAGCTTGCCCTGTTTATTTTTCAAGCGAGTAGCAAAAGAAAGCATAGAATACCATGCATACAGATATAAACCTTTTACAGTTTATTTTTCTTTCCTTGATTTTGAGAGCCTTATTTTAAGACATCACAGGTTCTTTGCTCTCTTGTGGATTTTAGCCCCACTTTCCTTTGTAATGTCTCTTCACATCCTTTTGTTTCAGGTTTCGACTGCAGCTCTCATCCCTCCTTATTTTGGAGGCTGTTGTTTGTGTCAGCTGCTCTTAGTTGTTCCCCGCAATAGAGCTTTGGTGTAGCCTATTTTCAACCTGCCCCACCCTCTCTTTCATTCCCCCCACCTTTCTTTTAAATGATTCTTCTCCTGATTTTTGATTCAGCAGCTCTATGTGTAATACTTCCAGGTACTGATGTTGCCACTCAGACTGTTTTTTTTTTCTTACTCTTTTGGGTCCTTGAATTTTTGTAGCACACCTTTTCCTTGTGACTGCTTGTTCCACCTCTCCCTACTAATATTTCAACTTTACCAGTGCCTGAATTTTATTTTTTAATGTGCAATACCATCATCTTTACAGATATGTTCCTGTATGTGAGCTAGAAATCTGCCTCATGCAAGCAGCTACAGCAGGTGATGTCAGAGAGATTATTTCCCTGAAACAGCAGGTAGTTGGGGGATCCAAATTTTCCCAAGAGGCTGATTTTGCACCAAAATCCACGGCTCTTAGCATATTTCCTGATAAGCTCAGTTATCTCATACAATTAGTTCTCAGGTTATCACGTACTAGCCCCAAAAATGCTGTTGAATGAGGGTTAGACTTCGTATTTGATCTCTGAATTTGTTTTTCAAGATTAAACAGTCAGAGTATTAGTTTTCCTTGCTTAGTTCTCCCTGAAGATTACTGAATGGTATTTTCTGTCAGGCCTGGATTTGCATGGGATCTGCTAAGGTCTGTTCCATTATTGCTGGAGAGAGAGCTGGTTTATGATGGCAAAGATCTGGATGTATGATAATGTGAATCATTTATCTCAAAACGAAAGGGTGTTGACATCCCTGAGTTTACTTGACTGTTTTTAACTAGAACTACTAAACTTGTGTGTATGTATATTTATAAAATGGGTTTTGAAACTACCTCATAAGCAAGGCTTTAACAGTTGTGCTCTGTAGAATTTGAATTTACTGTCAAAGGAATGATGGAGGCTAGCATTCTCAGCTGCTGACTTGAACTTCAGGCACTCTTTGGATGCTTGGCTGCTGTAACATACTTTCTGACTGCAGTAAATTACTGAAACTTCAGGAAGTCTTGGGCTGTGAGCTGTAAGTCTTCTTCCATGTGACTGCTCACACATCATTTGTGCCTAACATTGGGGTGTCCCATTTGTGTGCTGGGCTTATGTCCATTGTGCGAAGAGTAGCTGCTGCTTTGTATTATTCAGGAAAAAAAAAGTGGCAGAGAGATCAGAAGCCTGCTGATTGTTGTGACCTGCTTCCTGCCTGTGGTTTAGGATACGGGGAGAAAAATGACAGCACAAAGTAGGTCACTGGTCAGCTAAAGATTCTGGCCTGTAGGTGATGGCTGGGCATTTTTGGCATTTCCACATCCTGAGTCAGTACCCTAACTAATCCTGCAAAATTCTTGAAAATAAGAGAAACAAAACTGAGGGCAATATTTGATGAAATGACATAGTGTTGCTTAGCTTTACAGACTATAGCTTGGTTTCAGGGTGGAGTTTTTTGAACCTCAGTGTATTTATTACACACTAGAGGAGCAGGAACAAGGCATCAAATAACAATTCAGATCAAGACCTGTTCCTCGGAGTCTAATTTGCAAGAAGCTAAAGAACGAATAAAATAAAAATGCTTGGTATTAGTCACTTGAAACAGTCAAGGATTCTGTGGTAGAGGAAAGGAAAAGGGATGTCTCTTCTGTAAGTTCTCCCTGGGGTCCAGAGAAGGAGGGGATGAGTATATCTTCCTACTTGTCCCTATTCTCTTTTTTCTCTATTTTCTTTATATTCTATTTTGTTCTCTGTTACCTTGAGGTGATTTGTGAATTTTTACATACTGGCTCCTATTTCTGTTTAGTCATGATATTGTAACTTGCTGCTCCTTTTATACACTGCTCTACAGCTCCTAGTATTTGTGTATCAGTTTTCTTCTGAACGCCTTTCACTGAGGCTTGATCCAGATTCAGTAACACTGTTGTCTTATTTGAGTAAGGCCTGAGTTAGATAATGAAGAAATTGTCTCCTTCTGTGGTAACGTTGCTTTTAGCAGAGTTGTGGTGTGTTGTTCTTGGATATTGACTGTAAATAATGCTTAGTACTTGACAGCATCTTGTAGCACCTTAGTATTTTGTATGGCTTCCAGCTGAACTGGTGTATGAAAGCAGTGGCATAGTCATTTTTACTGACAATCGGTAGCAGTATAAATTTTTAAATTAGTATTATTCTAGAAAGAACAAGAACTCCGTGGTTAAAGTTCCACGTTTCAGACCTGTGGTTTTGAACCTTTTTTTTTTCTGTTATTTAATCTTTGTTCTTGTACAGATGTTAATCCTCACAACCTCTCTCCATGTTTGGAAATTTTTTGGCTGCTATTATTTCCCTTTCATTTTTGTTGATGCATTTTATTGTTATCTGGTGGGAGTAAGGAAGAAAATGTGTCTGTGAGCATGTGAGGGTAGAATGTCTCATCAGTGCAAGAGTACATAACATTTCTGGATGAAAGGGAATGTAATGTAGCAGCCAAACCCAAATGTTTAATTTTGAACCAAGTTATTGCAGGGAGGTTTTATTCAGGAAAAGCAAACTTTGGAGAAGTTTTACAGAATATAAAAATAATAGGAGGAGATGTAAAGGCATTTGGAATTACTCCATTTTGTTCAAGTACTGAAGGTGACAGTAGGAATAAAGGCGGGTGAGAGTCCAGTATCACAAGGCAATGTTGGTCCCTCTTGAATGTTGTCTATTTTGCTCCTAGAAGTGTGGACTTTTCTAATTGCTTATTTTTGGTTTTGGATAACTGTTTCTATGGGAAAAGTCAGATATTTTTACAGTGCAAATTTACTTTCAGAAGCTTATCCTTTTGAGCAGCAGATCTGGTGCAGTGGAAAATTGTGTTGGGATTATAGCAGTGCAAGAACTTTTGAGATTGTCTGTGTAAGCTGTCTTAGAGCAGCTGGCACCTGAACTGCAACAGAAGAGCTCAGAATAAGGAGCATCTTCCTAACGTACTTACAGAGGCATGTGTTCTCTGGAGCACTCCTGGGGTTTTAGAAGAAGGGTTTTAGAAAATCCCCTTTCATCCTCTTCCCTCTTCTGTGAAAGGTGTTTCTCTCTTGGCTTTGTGTCCCTCTCCAGCTGAGAAATTAGCAATAGCTAGCTGCTGTAATTGTGTACCAGAGCACTCACAAGTAGAATATTTTGGGAGAGGTCCTAATTTAAACTGGAGAAAGATATGTAAGAAATAATTTGATTGAAATAAATAACGCTACCAACAATCCAGATGAAAAATGTGGTCTTGGTTTTAAATTTAAAGCATTCTTTAAAAGTTATAGGGCAAGTCACTTTGAAACCTGTTTTGTTTGAGAAAGTTTGAGGGATAATGTTTCCTCTGCATTTGTGTTTTGGGAGCAGTAAGAGAGGATTCCTGTATTGACTCTGAAGTGCTGTTAGATGGAAGAATAAATAATTTTAAGGGGAGACTGGGATTGCCATTTCTTGCCTAGGCTTATACTTTCTTGGTTGGCGCAGCAGTCAGTGTGACTGATGAGAGACTTGTGAAGCTGCAGAATTCAGTCGCATCTCATAAAAGATCCAAGAGTGTTTCTTTATTTAAATTGTGCTGTTGCTGGGTACATGTCCTATCAGGAAATTAAAAGCATAGCTTTCTGAGTAACTATCTCATGTTCCAGTCTTTTTCAGGAAGATGTACAGATTTATACAGGAATAAATTTAATACTATTAGCTGTCTCTTAATGAAATCTAATATTGCATCTTTCAAGCTGCCTCTTTGGTTACATGCATAAGCACAGAATCAAGAATGGTATCTTATGTCCAGTGATTATTTTTACCTGTATTGTTCAAAGACCCGGCTTCTAGAAAGTAGCTTTTTGCCTGAGAAACTCTCCTAGATACAAGAAATAGGTGTTCATTAACCTGAATTCAGCTTTGGAACTTTGCCTTGAGATTTATATTGAGAAGTATCTTTTTATTATTATTTTTTTTTCACACTGCCACATGCATCCTTTCATACTGGATAAAAATTTTGGTCCAGGTACCTTGGTAAGAAAATCAAGAAATCTAAGAATTTATCCAGCATTCAAAATGACAGTAAAATGGAAAGTTTATGGGAGCAGAGTCTTAACAGGACCTTTAAATTACTTAGTACTCTGTGAGCTAGAAAGTTTAAAATTATTATAACAATTTAAATGGTTTTCTCATTTTCCTACTATTATGCGGTAAATTAATGGGGCAGTTTTTGGAAATGCAAATGATAAATTGCTTAAGACTATAAAGTCAATGTTGTCTAGGAATGGACAATATATTCTTTTTTTTTTTCCCCTTAAAAACTTTGGAAATAAATGGGTTTTTAAGCTGAACAAACGTCTCTTCCTCTTTCTAGTTAAAAAGTGAATATATGCTTTTTCCATTGGGGAACAGAAGGTCAGCAGTTCAGTTTTATTTTCAGCATTTTATAGACAGTTTAAAGTGAAATCCCTTGAAAAGTAGGTAGCAGTGTTTCAAGGGATTAGCAGTAAAACATAGCAATCCTCAGTGATTCTGAGCTTTGTCCTTCTGTGTGAGATCAAGGTTAAACTTCTTATGTCTGAGGACTGTTCTTTGTTTATACACTACATAAATGGACTAATACTTCCAGTGAAGTATAACTCCTGCAGACTATTGAATGTTTGAGCTATGGGAAAAGAAGTAGCGGTGGAAGCAAATCTTTCAAACTCTTTATTATTTGCAATCTTGAAAGAAATTCAAGAATGTCTCCTGTATAAAAGCTTATGATGTTCACCATGTCCTGAGTGGCTGACTGGTTTAATTTTGAGAAGGAAGGTTTATTGATAGTAAGGATGAAAGTCCGTGAACAGGGGTTCACTTAATTTGTTCTTTCACAGAGCATGTATCACCAGTCTGTCATATTGCTAAGTTTACCTAAATGTCCTCTCAGTAGAGCCTCTGGTTTTATTTTCTGGCCTTGTGTACTTGGCTCCCTCCTACTCTGTTTTTGTAAAGAACTGTGGAGAGGTTGTTAGGTGTGAAATGATTTGTAATTTTACCTTATGTAGACACCTAAGGTATGTTTTATTCTTCCTGGGTTTTCCCTTCTCTTTTATCTTGTTTGTTTTTGGTTTCATGTGTTCCTGAATAGAGAGGTAAACTTACGTGCTATCTGCCTGGAGGACTGAAGAGAGAGCCATGCAGAGCAGCAGCAAACATTAAGCTTATCTATGTCTCTGACTTTGTAGAAATACTGAAACCCCAATAAACCAATGCAGTGATGTGGTTATTAATCATTGCTGCTGTTTTAGCGGTGGGATGAGGTCCCTTTTCCAAAAGTTTTCTTTGGGGCCGCAGAGTTTATTAACTGCATAATTTTTCTGGAACTGCTTTTGAAAGAATTCAGGAAGGTGAGCCAATGCTCTTTTCTGGCTCTCTTGCTATATCTAATTGTGAGTCAGTTTGAGACTGTTGTGTTTACTCTGCAACCAAGAAAAATGGACCAAAAAAGCTGCCACCTTCCTATTTTGTCTCGTGTTATTTCCAATCAAAAGGTCTGAAGATGTTCTCTCTGCACAGTCTGGGTTTTCCCACTGCTGCCTAGAATGTACCATTGCTCTTCATTGCCTTCAAAATAAAGCAAGAAGACTTATTGCACTAACAGTGGAAATAATCACCACAGGTTGGGTCATTCACAGTTGCTGCATCTGCATTAGGCTGCTGATAGAGGCAGAAAAAAAACTTGCAGCTGCTGCCTGTACTTGCCTGAGCCCTGCCTGCTCCTGGGGATTGCAGCAGCAGGTGCAGGAAAGAGAGGTTGAGGGCAGATGACACAAGCACAGGGAGGGTAAAGGTTGGTGGAAGGGCTTGCTAGGAAGAGGTATATTAGCCAACTGTCATTGGAATTGCTTTGTATTCAGGCATTATTATTTTTTTCTCATCCAGCAACAAATTAAAATCAGCAGATGACAGTAAGTCATCTGGTAAGTATATGATAAAAGGGCATGAAAAGATGTATAGTCTTCAAGATATGGGGAAATACCTTCTTCCAAAGATACTGTTTGAGATGAAACAGTAAAAACCATCTAAGTACAAAAATCCTCTCTTAGTGTTGTTTTCTGGGGTTTTTTTGCTTGTTTTCTAGAAGGTTGTCAGTACTGTCTGTTAATCTTTGTCCTGTTTTCTGAATGACATACAGATAGACATTTCCTAAAAACAGCACATGCCCCAAACAAACGGAAACGTGTTTGTTTGGTTTTCTTAATCCCTTCAGGTTGTCATTCCTTATTTATGGAAAGATTTGAGCTAGGTTTTTCTTACAAGCCCTTTGCCTTGTCTGTTGGTGACTATATTAAGCTAAAAGATGTGATGAAGTCTTTTCTCTGTAATTTCTATTACTATCACTATCTATCTTCTGAGCATAGGTAAGTTATAAGGCTTGTTGCTAGTACTGTGTAACTGCAACACGAGCTGCTATAGTACCAGCTTGTTCCTGTAGAATACCAGCTTTTTGTCATTTGAAATAGAACTTTAAATTTAAATCATCTGTCAGAAGCTGAAAATGAATACTGCCTACTTTATAACAGGCATACTGTTCCAAAAAAGGCTATAGAAATATCCTTTTCAAGTAAAACATCAAAAGAGTTTTAAAAACTGTGCTTCCTGAACAGCAGGACGCTTATCACGTAAATAGAAAAGATTGTACTTAGTATTATGTGTTTTAAAGTCTGCCATAATGATTAAGCATTTGTATCTTGAATGCACCAGATGAGGAAATTTTGTGGTATAGCAGTATTACTAATGAAAATCTTAAAAAATATCAAATTGGAAGGGTTAGCTTGTGTGAAAGTCACAACATGAAACAAGAGTGCATAAAACTAGAGTGGTATTGCATGATTAGCAGGCCAGAACTCAAATTTTTATTCTGATGTTGCAGCAGCTTACCATGTAACAGCCTGGATGGCTTTCTCTTTGTACTGCCAGAGAGTTAGCACCTAAAGTATCTGCTACTTTCCATTGAATTATAGAATATTTAGGGTTGGAAGGGACTTCTAAAGGTCATCTAGTCCAACCCCTCCTGTGAGGGAGGGGGGATATCTCCAAGTAGATCAGGTTGTTCAGAGCCCTATCTAATCTGACCTTGAGTATTTCCAGGAATGGAGCATCTTCCACATCTCTGGGCTACCTGTTCCAGTGTTTCAACACTCTACTTGTAAAAAAAAATTCTTCCTTATATCTAGTCTAAACCTACTGTCTTTTAGTTTAAAACCATTATCCCTTGTTCTATCACTGTAGGCCCCGTTGAAAAGCCTGTCCCCATCTTTTTTATAGGCCCTCTTTATGCTTTAAAGTCATCTCTTCTCCAGGCTGAACAACCCCAACTCTCTGAGCCTGTCAGCATAGAAGAGGTCCTCCAGCCCACTGATCATCTTGGTGACCCTCCTTTGGACCTGCTCCAACAGGTCCATGTCTTTGTCTGCTGAGGGCCCCAGGTCTGGATGCAGTATTCTGGCTGGGGTCTCACCAGAGCAAAGGGGCAGAATCACCTTTGACCTGCTGGCCACACTGCTTTTGATGCAGCCCAAGATGCAGTTGGCTTTCTGGGCAGCAAGTGGACATTGCTGGGTCATGTCCAGGCTTTCGTCTACCAATACTCCACAGTCCTTCTCAATAGGGTGGTTCTCAGTCCCTGCATCCCCCAGCCTCTGCTTATCTGGAGTTGCCCTGACCCAGTCACAGTAGCTTGTACTTGGCCCGTTTGAACCTCCTCAGGTGCCATGGGCCTAGTTCTTGAGCTTGTCCGTGTCCCTCTGGACAGCATCCCATCCCTCAGTTTTGTCAGCCATATGTCTAGGTTTAGAAAGACAGGTGTCTGCCAGGGAAAACTGGAGTTGCCCTTGGAATGGAGAACGTAAAACCCCTCCCTCCAAATTATTATAATTTTGCAATTAAGGGGGCTTTCAGGCAAAGGTATGGGAATAGGAATAACAGTTCTTTACTAGGAATATTAAAAATACAAATGTAGTAGTACAAAAAACAAGCAAACAAATAAAATCCTAGAAACACTGACAGTCAGAATACGACCTGACACCCTGTTGGTCAGGGTGTTGGAAGCAGTTCAAAATAAGTCCTCCTGGAGTGACAGATGTGATTCTGTCGGAGTAGAGATGATCCTGTAGAAAGTGTCCAGTGATGGTGAGATGGATCCAGCCTTCCTCTGGGAATCCAGTGGAGAACCGGCTGCTGGTGTTCTGACTGTCAGGTTTTTATCCAGGCAGAAATTCTTGGTTTCTCCCACTGGGTGGAGCACCTCACAATGGGATGATGTAATGTTATCAGTTATGCAGTGAGCCTTAATGGCCATTAACAGAAGATATCCCCCTGGATGGAGGATGGATCCTGGAAAAGATAAGGAGCGTTGCTCCACTTGTTTTAACAGTTGGTCCATTAACTGAAAGACTCATGCTCCCTTCCCTCTGGAGTTATGATATAAAGAAAAAAAAAACCCTCTTCAGCCGGTTTCAACAGCTTGGGAATAGAATACATGCTTTTGGTTGCATCTTGCATTGCAAGCCAAGACATCATAGTTTGGTGTTATATGTAGACTTGTTGAGGATGTCACCTGTGTCACCAGTCAAGACATTGAACAATGCTGGTCCCAGTATGGACTCCACTTGCCACTGATCTCCATCCAGGCACTGAGCAACTGATCAGTGTCCAGACACCCCCTGGATGTGACCATCCACCCAGTTCCGCATCCACTCAGTAATCTATTGTCTTGATTAGAAAAGACAGGTGTCTGCTAGGGAGGGCAAGACCTCCCTTTGGAATGGAGAATTCAAACCCCCTCCCTCCGAATTATTAAACTTTGATATTAAGTTGGCTCTCAGGCAAAGATATGGGGATAGGAAATAACAGCTCTTTACTGGTATGT
>WBMY01009489.1:359240-405572 GCA_013397315.1 Donacobius atricapilla
AAAAAAGGTGTAGCCCGGTGCTACACTTTCCTAGCCGTTTGTATTGTTCTGGTCAAGCACCTGTAAGTACCCAGTAATTAGTCTCCAAGTGACTTTGTGGGAAAAAATTCTATAGGGAAAAAACCCAAATCTAACCCCCAACATCTGTGCATGAAATCCATATCTCTTCGGTGTCGAGAGAAGGATGTTGGGGGGGACTGTTTCAAAGGTCTTACTGGAGTCCAGACAGACAACATCTCTAGCCTTTCCCTTATCCACAGTTGTAGTCACTCCATCATAGAAGGCCGCTAAATTGGTCAGGTAGGGCTGAGGTGCGTTTGGTGAGGCCCCTTTCTCACGTAACCATTATCAATTTTATTCGTATTTGATATTTTCCAAAGTCTTACGTTGTGTTTCTTCTTGCAACTTTTGACATTGTATGTCTCAAATTATGAAGCTGTGTTAGTCTGAATAATGGGCAGCTGTGACTGTGAGGTAACTTGAACATGTCCAGAAGAGGACAACAATGCTGGTGAGGGGCTTGGAATACAAGCCCTGTGGGGAACAACTGTGGGAGCTGGGCTTGTTTAGCCTGGAGAAAAGGAGACTCAGAGGTGACCTTATCACTCTCTACCACTTCCTAAAAGGTGGCTGTAGTCAGGTGGGGGTTGGTCTCTTTCTCCAGGCAGCAGCTGACAGAATGAGAGGACACAGTCTTAAACTGTGACAAGGGAGATATAGGCTGGATATTAGGAAAAAGTTTTTTACAGAAAGAGTGATAAAGTACTGGAATCATCTGCCCCAGGGAGATGGGGGAGTCACCACCAGAAAGACTGGATGTGGCACTCGGTGGCACGGTTTAGTTGAGGTGTTAGGGCATGGGTTGGACTTGATGATCTTGAAGGTCTCTTCCAACCTAGTGATTCTGTGTGTGTGACTTTGGCTTTCAAGAAATTAAGAAAAAATGTGAGCTGGAAAATTGCCCTCACTGCATTGTGCTTGGCAGCCTCTTCTTTTGAGGGCATCCCCACTGGTCTTGTACAACAGACACTTGTCCTGCACCTTCCTGCTGAAGTGAAGCTTGGAGAGCTGGAAAAACCTACAGCAACANGAGGTGCGTTTGGTGAGGCCCCTTTCTCACGTAACCATTATCAATTTTATTCGTATTTGATATTTTCCAAAGTCTTACGTTGTGTTTCTTCTTGCAATTTTTGACATTNCTGAAGTGAAGCTTGGAGAGCTGGAAAAACCTACAGCAACCACATATTGACATCACCAAGAATCTGGACTGCAAGCAAAACATAAGTGGGTCTTGCTGTGGAGATATGTGACTCATTCGTATGATAGACATCCTGAAAACTTGGGATGAGAAGTTTCTTTACAGATGTCTTTTTATACATTCTTAGATAAACACAAAGATTTCATTTTTGTTGAATAGTAAAATGCTGCACTGACTCCTTAGCAGAACTGATGTATTACTGGGTGTTTCTAACATGTATTCTCCTTTATTTCTTTTTGTGTCTTTCAAAAAGACTTCTAAACCACTTACAAGACAAAAAAAAAAAAGTGCTTAAGCTCTGTGCTCTATTGGAGCTATGCAGAAATTCGTTACCACTAAACTAGTCTTGAGGTTTCCTGTTTGCAGTTCTGCAATGTGAGATAAAAGGTGCCAGTATGTATCTGCAGCTGTATTAGAGGTTGGGGGTATCAGCTGTGTTGTGGGGCCGGGAGAGGCCAACGTTGTCTTGCAGCTGTCAAAGGCATTTGGCTGCAGAAACAAACCTTGGCCCTCACACCTCTGTGCCCATAAACAGTGGCAGGCCACACCAAGGGGACAGGGTCTGAGGTGTGTAGGTAGCAAGGTCAAGGTAATTAGTACAGCTCTAAATTACAGTTTAATTATAAGGGATCCTTCACATTTTTTGGAGATACACTGCCCAGTTACATTAACAAGAAGCATCATGTAAAAGCCGCATGCTTTCTGTGCCTGTAGAAGGGGACTGTGGCAGGGCTGTCGTGCCTGGGTGCACAGGCTGTAGCACCTCTGGTGCCATCAAGTGTTGCACCAGCCTGGATCACCCTCACCCTTTCATCTGTAATTATGCCTTTCTGGTTGTTTTTTAATTTTTTTTTTTCCCCCTAAGTGATTTGAAAGCAAACCAAGTGCTTTTTGCACTTCAGAGCGAATGTCCTGGTGCTGCCAGAAAAGCTCATGGTAGCTAGTAAACCTGCCTTTGAGTCACTCCTACATTGTGGCTGGGGCTCTCCATCAGCTGATTGTTAAATCTGTCCAGCTTGGGTGGATGGGTAGACCTAAACCAAGATCTCAAAAGAAGTTGAAAAAAATAATTAGTGAAATAGCTTTGTTTATGTTTCTCATATCTTGGGTTACATTTGAACATTAAAAGTGTTTTAATTTTTCTTATTATTTTTATAAGCTAGTTAATGATGAAGAAAATGGTTGTCTCTGTAAAATAATCCCATGTGTAGAAATAAGTATTAAACTTTTTTTCCTGCATCGTGTGCAGTCAACTTAATATTCTGTCTAATTCTGTGCTTGTTTTTTTGCTAATACATAAATTATTGCAATGCAGTTTTGATACCTTTTGATAGTTCTTGATGAGCTGAATTTTACGTCTTTCAATACTTTCAGTTTGCATTTCTGGACTTGAGCTTATTGCTATCAGGTTTTCCTTTTCACAAAAAGGATCAGGGAGAGGGGACACAGAAAACCTCCAGAGCTTTTTACCTCCTTTTTTTAACAGGTTATTTTTGACCAGTTCTTTTGTAAATGCTAAATTGTGAGAGTAGGTTGCAAATTGTAATAAAACATTCCTTCTTTGCAGCGGATTAATTTATTTACGTCTTTGTTCGCATCTATTTTTTACAACCTTCCACTCATCTTTGCTTTCAGTTTTGGAAAATTGACCCCTTAAAATACAGACAGCAGCATCTATTGATTGTGACTGTGTCTTCAGTTTGCACATCAAAGTAAATTAGATAATAATTACTTGCACTTATTCAGCTATCACTTTCAGTGCTGTAATCAATGCATCCTAAGGAGACCTAGTAGTGAAATACCCCAAATTAATTGTGGAGCTTGTTGTAAAATAGACAACTGTTTTACGTTGCCTGGGTGTGAGGGGCTTTTTTGCTCAAGTATTCGTTTGACACCCTAGAACCACATATCTGGGTTATGAGTGCTTGTTCACAACAGCTATTTAAACTTCCTTTAAAAGAGGAAGAGAATAGTCTTACAGTAGTTTTTGATGCAGTGACCTCTTTCTGAAGAAATATGTCTCATGGGGTGGGTTGACACACATTATCATTATGTGAAGTATTAAAGTGTTAAGCTGCAAGAGCAGTTAGACAAAACGGCCTTTGTGTGATCCATCTCTATTTGTCCAAGCACCAGCAAATAGCCCAAGTAACAAAGCATGGAAAAGGTTTTACTGGTTATAAGAAAGGTTATAATTATAACAGCTGGTTATAATTAGGGTCAGCTTGTTGATTCTTTTTAAACCTGTGCATTTTGAGATTTCCTTGTAACAATCATTAGAAATATGTCTTCCTTGGTTTAGGTTAATTTTGGCCTTTGAATAAAGGAGATGATCTTTTCCTGCTTCTTCAAACATGTTCGACTGGAAATGCTGAAAGTATATCCAAAAGGTGTATTCTTTTTCACAAGTGTTTATTTGAATTCACATTACTGGTTCTTTCTAATGCCTTCTGAGTTGTGTCTTTGTGTTAGTGTTTTGCTGGTCCTTGAGAACTGAATGAAACGATTTCACATGTAAAGATTTGGGGTTTTTAAATCTTTCTATATGTCAACACTATTCATGTAGGCTGATGTAGGAAAACTAACCAGACACCCACACATGTAACAAAGAAAAAAACTCTAGGTGAAAACAAAACTTCTAATTTCCTGAAACTGTAGGCAGACTAATGAGAGATTGCATCTTCATAAACAAGAAAGCTTCAGATTTAGAGAGTACTTCACATGAAGAAGTGATCTAATAGAAGTTATTAATTGCAGAATACAGAAAGCATATCCAGGTACTATAAAACAAGTCTATATGAACACAGACTTCTAAAAATTTATTTTCTGCAACCTTAGAGGACCAAATATTGCCTATTTGCCATAGTTTATGGAAGATAGCAGGTGGGCACCAGATAGCCGGCCTGTCAACAACGAATGCTGCATGGTTCGAAACACATCTTGATTTTTCAGAGTTTGGAGAAAGGAAGAGAGGTTGTTCAGCCTTCAAATCTTAGAGAAAACCATTATACATCATTAGTTTTCCATTCTTCCCATGTAATTAACTAAATATCATATCATAATTATATTTTACTTAATATTGTATAGCAGTTAAGTGTTTTATTTACATCAGAGTCATGTAAAAACCTCTGTATCAATTCTTTCAGTGTGTCTTAGGAAGACATGTAATTTCAGAACAGTCTATTATATCAGTTGGCACTGCCTATTATTAGAATTTTTGCTTGTTCCCTTGGTGAGGGATTAAATTTCAAGCATTACTGTCAGTCATTTTTTAGTCATGTTCCTTTTTGCAAAACAAATTGTGAACAAGGAGAGCAACTGCTTCCTTTCTCATGGCGTCTTTACCTTGTGTTTGGACTGTCCTAACTAACCCTCTGACATAACTGTGAGCCTTCCTCTTGAGGGCAAGAAAAAATGGTGCTTTTCTACCCACTGGACTAGGGCATTAAACTAGTCACAGTGTTAACTTGTGTCAGTCTGTAGGAGAAGATTCCCATTCTGGTGGCATGCTGATAAGAGTCCTTTCTCGTCTATCTTTGTGGGAGAAATAAATTAGTCCTATATGGAGATGGGGAGAGAGTGAGGATTGAAATCTCATCCTGGTAAAAAGAGAATGGGATCAGCGTAACAATTCTTTGTATTTTGGTATTTAAAATGACACCATCTGAATAAATCTTTAACATGAAGAATCACTAGTAGATTTACAAGCTTGTTGGAGCAACTTCTCTTAAGTTCCTCTATGTTTAAGTTTCCATCATCTCAAATATTACTTACATGGTTCAGTTTTAAGCATGGCTTCCAAATGACATCGATGTTTCTTTGTTTAGGTTTTTTTTCCTGTCATTGCTAAGCTGTTGGATTGTTGATAGATAATTGAACATAACCTTTTCCTTTCTGGACGTTCTTCCCATGTCACACAGAAGCTACAGTACTACATATTCCACCATTGTCTGCATTTATTCTGCCATATGGTTAGTAGATGTTCCTCACGTGTCTGAGCAGACTTTCAGTACAGCCATAACTATCTTGACTTTGGCTGAGTTTTTGCTCATTGCTTTCTTGGCTAGGCAATTTTTCAGTTTTTGCCCTCTCTCCCAAGGACAATTTTGTGTAGAAAAAATTTCATGTGTGCTTCTGCAGTACGGCAGCTTCCGTTGAAGACAGGACTTCCTTTCCAAACAAAACCTAATCCAAAGGGAAATAATGAAGTGGCTGAAAATACATGAGCTCAATCTAAACTACATTAGTTTTAATATTTCAGCAAAAATACAATGTTAGTAAAATAAATTAGTTTTTTAAGACTGATAGCAGTGAAGGAATTGATGGATTAAAAGGAGTTGGAGTTGTGTATTGGTATTATAAGAATTACCTTTAGACGGTCTGGGTTGTGGAGTTCTGTTTGCTCTCATTTAATGTGGTGTCTTCATTTCGGGTTGTTTTTGGTTTTTAAGGTTGGAAGTTGGATTTGCCATAGAAGTAAAGCAAATGTCCCTTTTTTTGGTAAGGTAAAATCCAGGGTCATGTGAAACAATAATGTATGGAGAAAAGACTGTTGCATTTCATGGATTGTACGGAGGAAAGACTGTTACAGTTCCTTGCCAAAGTATTTCAAAGCCTTTTACTGGTGCTTTTTAAAGTGTGGAATGTTTTTCTGTCAGGTAGGAGAAAACAACTCAGTATTTCAGCACTAGGACTTCTGAGCATTTTGAAAAGGAACTTTCCAGAAAGTTGTGCACTTTTAGCGGTAATGGATTTTTGTTTTCTTGATATGAAGGAATCTTATATTGCCATTAAAATTTTTGGGAACTGTGGTATCTTTTATTTTGCGGTATGTAAGCTGTATGCTAAAGAAATTTCATGCTTTCAGTCCATGTCAAGTTTTTACGGTACTCTCAGATGTTTTGGGAGGCTGTTATTGTGCTTTCTTTTCGTTTTCCCCCAAATCTCATTATGTTGTCTACTATTAATCTTTTATTTGGCGCATGGCTGTGTTGCAGAAGCATTTCAAAACTATTACTACAGCCCTCCTTCTGGGAAGCAAATATATCCTTATTTACATACTAGGAAATTTTAGCTCTGCAGATGTCACAGGAACAGCCATATTGTCCTTGATGGAGGCAGTTTAATGATGTAATCATAAGAAAATATTTTTAAGATCTTTAGTATATTTCCCTGCATTAAAAACAAACAAAATAAAAGAAACAAACAACCCCAAAACACAAAATCCGTTCCCCACAAAAAGAACAAACCTGAAACTAAAAAAATAACCCAACACAACTGAATTGTACACACATGTATACAGCTTTAAATGGATAAATGTTTAGCTACAATTACATTATGCATTTTGACTCTAAATCCTGTTTCCACTTGGGAAGGAAAGCTTGTACCGCTAAACATTTAGTAAAACCTGGACTGCTTTACTGAAAGGGGTTGTGTATGAGCATGGTGCTCAGGAAACTTGGCTTCTCTATACCTGAATACTTCTGCGAAAATTGCATAATGCAAGGGGTCTACTTGTGAAATGACATCATTGTTCAGACATGTCTGCACTAATGGGTATTTAAGAAATCAAGTAGGTTTGAGCACCCTGTCCTGGTGAGTTTCAGAAACTACAGTTGATGTTGTCAGCCCTGGTAAATAGTTTCTTCCTGTGCTTCTGTCCGTGTCCAACACTCTTAGGATAGAGGTGAATTCAAATTCTTTTTTCTTCAGAGGTATAGGAAGATTTTAATAGTTTTCCACCAGTCACTACTCAAATATTGTTCCCAATGTGGGTTTTTTTATTATTAATATGCTGCAATACTGATCATTTTAACTTGACTGCATTGTGAAAATAACATTTGTTAGAAGGGGAGCCTGTGTAGTGGCGATATCAACCAAATGCATTGATGATGTCCTGTTTCTTCGTGTTCTCCGTGTCCCCAGGAATAGTAAGAATTGACCATTTTACAATTGCTGAGATAAAATGAACCAACCTAAATTGGAGAGATAGATTATATTGACAACATCAGCCTCCAGAACTTGTTTGATTGCAGTCCCCTGTGGCTACATCAGCTTATCGACCTGTAGGCTCTCTGTCCATTTTATGTTAGTCAGAAAGCAGAGCAGTTTATTGGAGACTGAGGTCCAGAGTTCAGGCTCTTCTCTGTCACTGTCAGATGGGATTATTATTTTAGGGGAAAAAATAGTTGAATGGTTACTGACTTATTTCTTGTAAAACTATCAGTTCCACTGCACAAGTCACAGCCTGTTTGAGCTGTAAGGATTGTGCTTCTCAGTTATTCAAAGCATCATAGCTCCTTTTTCAATTCGTCTTGGGGACCTCAGCCATGCAAATGCATATTTGAATAATGTTTTAATTGTTGTATGTTCTTTCTGATTTTTGACTGGAAAATGAGAAGTTAAACCTGTTCAACTCAGCTTCAAATTTTCAAAAATCAAGTCCTTCTTTGGCTATGAGGGCCAGTTTTGCTGGTGCTTGCCAGAGCTTTGCTGTCACATGGTTTAGCAACCATAGCTCGGGCCTATATTATGTTCTCCTGGAAACAAAATTCATGATAAGAGGAGGCTATTAATTTATAATAGGATCCTCTATTATGTTTTATGATTATAAATTAAATAAGGAAAGCGCTTATTTTTCCAAGAGTAGATAAGCTGGGTTGTCTGGCATGCAGTTTTCACAGTTTGTACTGTAGCTGAAGGGGGGAGTGTCTGTATGTGTTTGTGTGTGTATTTACAGACTGCAGAAGGAGCCCTTTTAGAATACAGGTGATAAAACTTACACGTTGATCAGAATTTCTGAATGAAGTTTGGTTTTTAATTACCTTTCTGTCACATAAACTACTAGGTATCAGAGAAGATAGGGTTATGGACTTCTAAGACCTAGGCAACAGAGCAAAATATTACAGAAATCTTTGTGTATTAATGGTTTGAAGTACTTTTGCACCTTTTCCTGCTAATCTGTAGTTTAAATTAAATCTGCACCTTTTATTTAAAAAAACACCAAATCTGCCACATTGATTTTCAAATATGTTCTCACCTCCTACTCTCTCTGTCCTTTTCCACTTCCCTCTCCCCCAACCCCTACGGCAGCAATTAGAACATTTTAGGTGACGTCTCAGAATTTAGAAGGTAAAATCTGCATGTCTCATTTGGCATTATAACATTTTTGAATGTCATTGGTTCTAGCATTGGACTTTTCTTCGCACACTATTGTGCTGCCTCACATTGTTCCAGGTAATTGCTGGGATGCGTAGGAAAATGTGGAGGCATGCAGCTGTTTTTGTGCAGCAAATAGCTTTGAAAAAGATTGTTCTTACAGGTAATTGAGAGAAAGACAACTCAGATTCAGTCTTAATGGAACTCTAGATATGTTTCAGGTAGGGAAGAAAAGAAATCCTGTGGGTGCTCTTTTCCACCCCACTGACGAATGCCTGGTGCTGGACTGTGCTGTGCTGGGATCTTCCTGGTACTAAAGTGTAATGGTTTCACATTTGCCGAATTTGTTTTGTGAAACGTAGTGTGGTGATCTATCTTTCTACTATGGAATAGGATTAGAAGAAAGGCAAAACAGGCTCAACTTAAAAATAGAAACAGATTTATTAACATACAATAAAAGGCAAACAAAAAAAACCAACCATGAAACCTTTTTAAAGACACCCCCCTCCTCCTTAACAACAATCTACTTTTCTACGAAACAATGTGAAGAGACAGAACATCAGAACTCTTAAGTCAGTAGCACTTACAAAATAGTCTTTCATTCAGTCTTTTGAGACAGAGAAGTCCGTCCTGATTCTTCTGGTAACTTTTCACAAGAGACACACTTTCTTTGTGGCTTCCAGCTCCCACAGAAGCAGCCCGCCCGACAATCTGCATTTGTGAGTTTCCCGAATGTAGCCTTTTCCCATGACTATATATGGGCTGTGGACTTAAAAAAAAAAAAGGGGGTTCACCTTTTAAAGATGCACAGCTATACAACAAAGGACTTCTTATTCTTCACTGGTGACAAGGCTTATCACTGCATCAGTTTCTAATTCAGCATCCATTCAGTAAAATTCCAATATCCACTCAGTAGAAATCAGACACCTTTGCTCGAATCTAGAAAATCATCTCCCCATTTTTAGTCCACGATTTAAAGGAATATTACAGTCTGTTACCATAAATTAAGGAGATTTGTAGCCCAAAACTAAGGCAACTTGTCATCTTTACTGACTTTAATGACCCTTTCTTTACTGACTTTGATATCTTCATATTATCCCTTTGCATACCTCCGATTTAGCCTTTCTTCTCTCTTTGAGAAGGGGTAGAGTTTAAAAAAAGTCTCAGTCGGTGTTAAGAAAGAGTTAATGTTCTCCTGCCCAGGCCTGCAGACGGCCACGTGGTCTCAGCCGCGGCATCTCTGAAAGCCTGAAATCCTCGAGATGTAGAAGAGAAACTCAGATCTTCTCTCCCCCTCCATCCCTTGGTCTTATGGGGTGGGTTTGGCCCAGCCTGGGCTCGGTGCTGCTCTCTGGGGACCCGGGGGCTGGGGGGGCCGAGGCCATCTCTCTTGCCCAGCTGGCAGCGTGGGGCAGGCTGCAGGGTCAGCTGCGTGGCAGCAGCCGTGGCTCCCCTTTCTCTGCGGCATCTGCCGGGCTCAGGGACCCAGCTCGGCTCGGCTCTCGCAGGGCCAGCCCTGGCACGGCCACCCCAGTCCGACCCTGGGGGTGGTGGGGCCCTGAGCCCGGGCCCCACTGCTTCCCCCCTGATGTTAGCTCATAGTGGGTCCGTCGCAAGAGAGCGAGATTTCCCAAGATTCCTGTATTTAAGCGGTGTACTCCAGGGGGTGTACACTTCTACCAAATTGGCCAACTTGGCTGTCAGTTCCAAAGCAGATCACCGATTGGCTTTTTGCCTTTCATGCCAAACCAATACATAAAGGGGGAGGGAAGACTTAAAGGTAGTGAACACAGGCTTGCTAAAGACAGTACCCTCGTACTGATGGCCGATTTCCCTGCTGGGTTGCATTACTTATTGAATTATTTCTTAACGTTCTGCTAAATAAAGGTCGACAATTTTGTTTAAATGCAGAAAACTTATGTATGTGATATTAGTATGAGGGTGTGGAACTACTGCAGAGGGAAAATACATTTTTGGAATGCTATTATTTTATTTTTTTCTCAGATCAGAACTTGGAATGCCACATGTGGGATACTTTTATAATGCTATATGCAAAAATTAAACAGATATTATAAATAAGCGTCTGTTAATATATATCCATATAACATTTTATATACATTCTGAGGAAGTGAATGTAATACATTGTGACTAGAATTTACTATCAAGATGTTGCCATATTTTAGTGGCTGGAAAACCAAGAAAAGTCATTATGACTTTCCTTATTTTTAAAAGAAGGTTTTCCCTATTTGGCATTTTTTTGCCATAGCCTTTTTCTTGCTTGTTTTGCAAGAATTACAAGGAAAAAATTAAGAAGAATTATATGACATAATTTACTGAGGTTAATGTTTTAATACTTTGTTACAGAAGGACTCCATGAAAGATGACAGAAGAAGTTATTGTTATTGCAAAGTGGGATTACACTGCACAGCAGGACCAAGAACTTGATATCAAGAAAAATGAGCGTCTTTGGCTATTAGATGATTCTAAGACGTGGTGGAGGGTAAGAAATGCGGCCAACAAAACGGGATATGTGCCATCAAATTATGTGGAGCGAAAAAACAGCTTGAAGAAAGGTTCTCTGGTTAAAAATCTAAAAGACACATTGGGTAAGTCCTTTTGTATTTTGGAATAAATTTAGTAGACTTGATGAATTTCAGGTTGAGAATGTAATGTGGATATAAATATTTTTTTTTAACATGTGTGTTTGGATTGTCTTTATGCTTAGTTTGAGGTGACGTGATGGGTAGATGATTGAGGGAGGGAGAGACAGAGAGTTGGTGTGAGTGGAGAATCATGTGTAAAAATCTGTAATGTGTTTTCCTGCATCACATCCAGAAAAAAAGGTGTTACTTTTGTTCCAGTTTGTCAAAGGTTGTCTGTTTTCAGTGGCTGAAGAACTGTGAGTTTCATACACATATCAGCTCCTGAATCCTCTCCTTTCATGCCAGCTCCTCTCACTTGAAAGATGAAGGATGTAAGCTAGATTGTTCAACATAGGTATCATAGCCAAACCTAAATCACTTTATGAATTGGATTTTACTATGTGGCTATGTACAGAGCCAGGGGTTAAGTTTCTGTGGTCTTTCAAGTCCTGAAATATGTATTCTATTTTATACTTGCATATGCAATCTTCACAACAGTATCTCATACACATAAAATAATCTAGCTTTGAGAAGTTCTGTGTGTATTTTAAAGAAGTCTATTTGAAAGTCAAGTGATTTTTTTTTTCTCTTTGATTTTTAAAGACTGAATAAAAAGGGCATACAGCTAGAAAAGGTTATACCTATAGTGATAAGTTGTTGCATGCCAGGAAAACCTACTACCGGTATTTTAGGATGTTATGAATAAAACAGAAACAGACGCATTAAAAGTGTTTTGAGAGGGTTTTCTTTTGCTTCTGTTTTGGTTTTTTGCCTGCATTTTATGAAGTCTTACATTGAGAAAATTTGTTCTGTTGCATACTGCCGTACAAAATGACTCTTCAATGGGAAAATTAGGATTTGGGATTTGACTTAGTAGAAAGTTAAAAGGTTCACTGAAAAATAACATGGCAATAGCTTTTGTGGGATTATCCTGTGCCAAAGTTGTTTCTAACATGTTTTGTTTCTTAGTCACTCCTTCGTTACCATGTCTTCCACTGCTGAGTTGCCATAAACTACGTGTGGAAACTGGGGACTAGAGGACGGGTGGCAGGCTGTTGGGCGAACAAGGTTATCATAAAATTTACCATGGTAATGTTTGGTACCACAGTCCTTTCTACAGATACTCTTGGAATATACTGATTACAGTGCCAGGAAGTGTGATTATGCATTTTCGAAGATTTGTGTTGTTTAAATCAAGGTCCCAGTTGTAACATTAAGCTCCTTTTATGTAGATTTATGTTGTGTGAAACATAAATTTAATGTATGTATTTTGTCTGAAAGGTACCTTAGGAAAGGATTGTGGTCCTGTTGTAATAATATTTCAAGTGTTCATGTAAAATGTTTACTTGATGTAAACACATTTTTTATTTATGTCCAACAGAAATCTATTTAAGTGAAGGGAATAGAGGTGTGTCCTAGCCTATGTGTGTGTTTATTTTCAATCTTAATGAAGCTGCATCGTGCAGGGTGCTTCCCTTCACTCTGGTGGTGAATGATGAAAAGGTGGGAAAGAAAAGCTTGGTAGTTTCATAGCTGAGCCATCCCTAGGTGTCACATCTTCCAAGCCTCAGCCGTTTGCATGCATCGGCATGGGTTTTTAAGTTCTGAAGCACTTAGGATAAGTTACATGTTCCCGTTCTAGTGGTTTTCACTGTGTTTGTTCAGCTGAGGTGGAAAGTGCCATATGATAGAGTCTGTCTTTTTGTGTGCTGTGATCACGCTTACCTGGTGAGCATCCAGAGTGTAAAGCACCTCTCATGCTCTTTTAAGCTCATACTTGTGAGGGTGAGAAACTGCCTAACACGTACCTAACTCACAAACAGATTCGGAATATTTTAACATCCACCAAAAAGAGCTGGTGCTTTAAGAGTATTCTTTTTTAATAGTTTAGGTGTTCTGAATTCCTTACCGTAGTGAAACATGTATGGACTATGCACCATGTCTCTGTACAACTTTTTTACTTTTCAGGAATCAGAGTTCTCAACTAAACTGTAGTCTTTAAGCCTTTCCTGTCTTGCTGTACAGTAATTTCCCATTCAGAACAAGCAGAGCATGTGTCTTTCCTTAGAGGATCCATTGTTTTTGAGAGGCCAACAAAAATGCACTCCTTTTTAAACAAAGGCTTGCAAATTGCAAGACTGATGCTTCATCTAGTGAAACAACTCTTGAAAGTTTTGATTTGCCCAGTGAAGCAAGTTCTTAAGTTCTCTTTATACAAATATGTCTAATGTATTGTCATGCCTGCCTGTCCAAGGATCACAAGAAAATTCTTATTAAAATATCTCCTAACCCAGCACAATTGGGAATGGTGGTCATGAGTATTAGTCCTTAAACCAAATCTGTTTCCAACTTTGATCTTGAAGCTACTGCCAAAATATCAGGTACTGAACTTAAAAAAAAAACCAACAAAGTGTCACTTAATAGTCTGTCAATTAATCATGAATCTCGTGAAATCACAGGACAGAAACAGCAGACTCATATTTGCTTCCAGTGACGTACCTGCTCCCCCCTTTCATATTGTGTCACTCAAGCCAATGGTTATTCCCATGGTGATGCACTTTTCCCTGCCTCTTTCTTAATACATTACATTTCCTTGTGTTAAAAAATAATTAATCTGAAAGCATCGTTATCATGCAAATGATGTCATGTGTTGTCTGTGTGATTTCCTGTAGCTATCTGCCACTCTTGTGCTTATTCACAGTAATTACCAGTACTTGATTTATATTTTTATATTCAATAAATGTGACAAGTGCCAGCCATAATTCAAATTGTGGCAGACCCCGTAGGAACTATAACTATTTAATTAATAGTTCCCCTCGTTTGCTGTTGAAGATGCATCATCTGAATAGTTGTTCATCTTTGGCAGTCTGTGTTCTAATGAAACTTTATGCCACCGGTTATGTTGGTGTCTTGTACACAAAAACCAAAGTACACCACGGAAGTTTGCTATCTTTTTGAAGTTGCTTTTATTGGGCAAATTTATAATCTCATCAGAGAATTAAGTTACGGCTGTGTGATGCTAAAAACTAATTTTCCCAGAACTGTTGGCTGTCATTAATTATATCTCAACTCTTGAATATTTTATTAATGAGTCCTATCAGCTGTAGCACTTTTTGGCCCAGGGTTGGTGGAAGGTTAATGGACATATGAGTACCTAGAATAGGCAGCTTAATGTTTTAAAATATCAGTCCATTGTTAGCAATGTCTTAAGGCTTCTTGAATTTCCATTTTATTTTGGCATTTTTTGAAAAAAAAAAAAAAAAAGTGTTCAGAGACACCTCTCCCAAATATATTGGGTGTTATTAAAATGCTGATTAATGCTCGTTTAGCATGTGTTCATTAAATCAGTTCCTTGTGGACTGAAAAACAGCTCACCCAAAATCTCAAATGACCCCCAGTAACTTCTGAAGAGATACTTCAGAATCATCCTATGCCTTTTTACAAAACAAAAGCCTTTTCTACACCGTTCACTTTGTCTTTGCCTTTTTAAGGGCTCGCTCTATTCTATTGTATTGTCTTTTAGTTCTGATATCAGGGAATTTTCTGTAACTTTTAACTTTCCTTAAATTACTTGTAGAAACTTTGAGTCTTGTAATTCTTCAATTGATGGATGTCTGGTTTTGTCATTTTTCTGTTTGATATATACCACTTATGTCATCTTAAATCTCTTTTTTGAGTGAAGTCTAATGAATACTCATCTACAATAGCCTAGTTTTAATTATGGAAATACAGTGTACAGGCCACCTATTTGGTGTTTTAAATGATTCATCTTCTCATTCCCTTTTTTTTGTCTTAACTGAATGATACTGCAAGTAAAAAGCTAATGGCAATTTGGCAATTTCAAATTGCTGTCTTCTGTTTGCTCATATTGAATGAAATCTGGTAATTACTGCTATTCTTAAGGCAAAAGCCGGCTTCCATGCCTGTGATTAAAATTTCATCTTCATTCATTATAACGAAGTTTAAAATAGTTTCCTTTTACAGTACTTCTTTTGCAGGGAGGGTATTTTCTGTACATTTTGAATAAGTCTTACCAGGCAAGAGACCTCCAGCATGCATCTTTTAAACTGTAATTTTCTATAATCTAATTCTTTCTGTGTGCTGGGAAGTGGAAAGGAATTCCCATATCCATTTGGTTGGAGTGGGTGTTTGCCAGCACCACCCCCAGAGCTGCCTCTGAGTGCAGCTCCACGGGTTTCCCCTTCTGCAGCAAAGATGATCTATGCCTGCTGGCTCATCTCTGTTGTGCTGAACAGAAACTTTATCTGAAGGAAGCCAAAATAATTGAGAAGTCAGTTGTTTGTGTACTCAAAATAAAACTTCTACATTTTTTCCATCCCTTTGCAAGTCATTTTCCTGGCAGCAGCACAACTCCCCAGGCAGCAGCGTGCCATGAGTGACTGAAGCGTGTGATCCAGCAGCAGGGTGTCATTTTCATGGGAATCCATGGTTTTCTGAATTTCACTGCTTTTGCTTCACAACCAGCACCGCGTGCAGGCTTTTCTTAGAGGTTTCTGGTCTTGTTACCTTTAGTGAACAACTACGTAAGAAACCTTGAGGACATTTTTACTCTACTCTTGGTGTGGGTTTTTGAACAGATGCTTTACAAAAGAAAAAGGTTTGACAAAATGTATATTGAAAAGGAGATTGCACACCAAGAATACAGGAGAGGAGTCTGCAAATCTGTAGGAGCAATAGAAATTTGGTGGTGATGGCAAGTAACAGTAACCTTGATAATATTTAACAGACATGTTTTGAGTTGCATGGAGACTTTTTAAGTGGCTCCTTTATTAAGCTTGTGGAAGTCTGCAAAACTTTTCAGTAACTTTTTGTTACTTTTTAGTTTTAATTCACTCAGTATGCCAGATTCAGAAAGTAAGAATTGCCAAGCGAGATGTAATGTTGAGAAGCCAGTTCATGTTTGCATCAGTGGTCCTAGCAGGTTATTTCAGAAGTGTTTTAAGCATCTGGGAGTATTTCCTATGTTTGTCAACCCCTGTGGTGTGTGTCTACCTGGGTTAGTCTGTAGCTCTGCAGCTGTCCCTGAGTGCCATATATACTGATGCTTCCAGGAATCAACCGTTTTCTATCTCTCAGGGTTCTCCCCAGTTATTTGTATGAAAATTCTGGGGGTTTTTTTCAAATTTATAGCTTCATATTTTCCCATTTCAGAGCCACATAGTACCACTTCCTTAGTGCTCATTTGGAAATTGACAGGGAAGTTAGGCCTTTTTTCTTTGCGGAGTCACTGCCTAGTAAGAAGCAGAAATGAGGAATTGGTCATTCTTTAATGCAATATTTTTTAGCAATGGAAAACTGTTCCTCTTTACTGTTGGTTAAGAGGCTTGATGTACTTCCTTTTTACAGATAAATATTTCAGCACAGATTTAAACTGTTACCATCATAGTTCTGTATAACATTATTACATGGTTATAAAATCTTATTCTCCATAAGTTATCAACCTTTAAGTTCTGATGTGTGTGTTATTGGCTTTTTTTGTTTGTTTGTTTGTTTTGGTTTTGAGGACTTTTTCTTTTTAAAAATATCTTAGTGATCCAATTTTGGTAGTTCTGATGTGATATATGTGGCAGATTTAATTGTATAAGGTGGTATTTTGACATTCATCAGATTGCTTCTAAATCTTGTTTCAAGTATTGAAATTTGACTTCTAAAGTCTTTTACTGGTGAAAGTTACTTATATGACTCTAACATTGTGGGTTTTAGCTGAGTATTCTCCAGTTCTTCCACACTAATTTTTGTAAGTGTAATCATAAGAAGTATGCACAGTATTTATGGTGCAGTCAGAGCACTAAATTGAGTCTTTGCTTGATGAGTTTGTTTGTTTATCAGTGACCTGTCTGAGCCTCATCTCCAAGATCACAGAAAACACATTAAATTTGTAGTGGAACCAAGTACCAGTTGGAAAATATTTCTGTTAGTTTTTAATTAGTTATTTCCAATTCTAGTCTTATACCATAAGGGTATAAAATTTGTTACAGAATGGAAAATGGTGGAAATAAAAATAAATATGGTATCACTGTATGATAAGTATATTGTTGTATAGCACAGCCTCTTAAGCCTTATAACTCACGTTAATAAAAACAGGTCTACCATGCAAGACAAACAGAAGCTCTTTTAATCTCTTTGGAACTTCAGTTCCCAATGTTTCTTGCCTTGCTTGTCACAGACCTTTAAGAAATGCTAGTCTTTCCATTCAAAAACCAGCATTTAATAAAGTTGATTTTAAATAATAAAAAACTTCCTAAATATAGCTACTTGTCAAATTATTTATCACATATAAAAATTCCTAAGAAGAAATCATATGAAGTTTTTATTTAGCCAAACATCTCTAGCTGAAATTGGTGATAAAATCAATCCCCTCATAGAAATTCAGCAAAAATAAAAGTATTTTTTCTATGTCACTTATTGTTGCTTTGAAGCTTTCTGGCTTGTCAGAAAATGTGTGCATGACAGTAATGGCATGTCTGTTGTGCCTCTTGGAGGATTGGATGAGGGAATTTAAGTTCAAATTTAGGAAGAGGAGCTAGTTGAAGTGTATATATACAGTACAAATTCTTGCTCAATTTCCTAGAATCCTAGAATAGCTCATTTCCTGGTTGAATTTGGTCAACAGGAGCACTTTCTTTGCTGTGCTTCATCCTGCTTTGCAGTTGCATAGCTCAAAGTAAGCATGTTTGTGAGACAGTGTGGCAACAGTGGTGACTCTTCACCAGTGATGAAATTGAGGAGAATGTGGTTTCATGGTAGGTGTGGTGTCTTTAGTTTCCGGGGAAAAATAAGCTGGAACAATTGCATTTCTTCTATGTTCACAATAATAATAGGTCATTGTGATTACATAGATTGCTGAGAAAGGAAAAATGGGAGATGCTCACAATGATTTCCAACACAGGGAAGAGATTTCTTCCATTCCCATCTAGGGCACATGGAGTTAGGTGCTGGCAGTGCTGATGCCACTGGAGTGGAGGCAGATGATTAGTAGAATATGTAGTTGAAGCACTTTGCTACTTTCTGGGAATATATCTGCCTCATAATCATCATTAGACTTAGTTAAAGTAGCCGTTTTCACTCTGTTGATGATCTTTGAAGATATGGAGACATACTCAATAGCAGTGGTTTTGCATATGGAAAATGACATAAGAACATACTGATGACAGGGTAGGGTCTGCCTTCTCACTATCAATTAGAAATATAATTGCAAAAAAAAGTATTAATTTTGAATTAGTCTTACTATAAAAATGTTAAAATATACAGAATGCAAAACAAACTCGGGCATTTATGGTTTTGGACCTGTTGTACACCCACAAACATTTAAATAATTTTAATATGCATATCAACTGTGTCCACTGAAAGTAACATTAAAGGAATCCGAGTCTTTGCTTGGTGGAACTAAAATCAGACTTTGTAAAAAATACTGTGTTGTAATTTCTCAAGAAACATCTTGAGAAGGAAAAAAATCTGAAGCTGCAGAGCAGACTAATTTAAAACAAACAAACAAAACCACAAAAAAATCCCCAATGAAAATGAAGCACAAACTTCATGCCTTTTTAAGAGCTTAAAGCAAAGGATGTTGGTGAATATTCTGGAGAACTCATGGTACAGAATAATGCTTCCTTTATTGCTTGATAAGAGTTTCTCTGGAAACTGACTATACGCACCTGGCCCTTTATCTGCTCCAAAGTGCAAACCCAAAAGCAGCGGTGAATGCAGTACCGGAAACCTGTTGCAGTGCTAGCCTTGTAATGGTTCAGAAGTTTGCTTTTTTTCAGTTTACAGTTTGTATATATTGTATTCTGTTGAAGTTTTATTATTGGGGCAAATCATGTAAAAAATGTGCTGCTTCAAGAATTTAAGACAAATATATAATGGAAACCATGATGTGTGCTACCTTTCAGCAGATAGTTGCAGTAAAATGTTGCAAGGCTGAAGGAATAAAGAAATCCTCATATTTTTAGTCTATATTGAGTAAATAAATTTGTTCATTGTATTAGAAATTTTGTCTAATAGGTATACTTTTTTCCCCTTTCCCATGCAGAATGTCTGTGTGTGCTTGGAGGTACATTGACATTTACAGATCAAAGAATGTGCCTTTATTTTATTCATAATTATATGTGAAAAGATAAGAGGATCGTCTTAACTCCATGTGGCTGTGTGTATTGATGCCTTTGGTATTATTTCCTTCAATTGTCACCTTGGAGTACCCTTGGTCTTGCCCCTCTCTGAGCCAGTTATGTTTTAACCTGTAATGTCTGGCCTTAGAGCAAGCCCAAAACTTAGCTCCCAAGGTAGTTTCACAGCTCACTGTTAAAGAGAGCGACTCCATTGCCGTTAACTCTTTCTATGCTCTGTTCCAGCTGTGGAGGCAATCTTTTACTTTCCTAGTGCTAAGAACGGGCAAGGAGACCAGCTCCTTTTGGAATGCCTCTATGAGAGGATCAGCTTGGGCTGGGGGCCCATGGATGGCGGTCGCGCACCCCGCCGCTGCTCCCGGACGACGCGGAGCAGGAGGGGTGCGGCAGCTTTGCCCGAAGGCAGAGCGGGGGCTCCTGGCCTCACACCAGGCCGGAGGAATACGCGCGGATCACAGTCTAGGGCGGTCATGCTGGTCAAGCTCCACTGCGGTCCGGGCGAGTTCCAGAAATCTGATGGGAGGACAGCTCTGCCTTTTGTTCACATAGCTCTGCAGTTGGTTTTGTTCAGTTTGGTTCGGGCTCGTTGTTCTAGGAGTATTTTCTTTCCAAATTGAGGGGTTTTTGCCGCCAATTTGCATATTCCGTCGTATTTCCCGCCTCCTCTGCAATGGGCGCCATTTTTGGGGAAGCAGGGGAGGTTTCACCCGGCGGAATGGAAGGGTAAAAGGGGAAGTACAGCTTGGGATTTTTAAACAACAGGGGTAGGGAACAACATGGGGGTATGGAACAACGGGGTTGATGAACTGGGGATGATGGGAATACAAAGCTTTACAACCTTTTGATAACTGGGGTTGGAGCATATCGGGATGACACAACACATTACAGAAATTGAGAACTCTTAACTTTTACCATTAACAACAGTTAACATCAACACTGGATCATTAGCATAAGGAAATTCTAAAACCTCATTTGTAACATTAGCGTTAAAACTTTGTGTCTGAACCCTCAAGTCTTTTGATGTTTCATTTTTTACATAGAATAAAATACTTCAGTCATTCTGCTAATTATGTCTCTTCTTCTGAACCAGTGAAAATATAGTAGGTTTTTTTCCAGGTACTGTCTTGTACTGGATTCATTGCATCGTGTTCCCTTCTGCCTTCCTTTCCCTCAGATTTCTGGGAGAGCTGAAGTTGGCTAAGGCTGCAGTGTGGGTCACTGCATTGCACCTGTCTGCCTGGGTTGAGCTTTTTCCATAAGCACATGTTTATAGGGCTACATATATTTGTGTGCTCTGCATACTGTCATCCCCCTTGGCTTCACGTCCTAGTACATGAAGGTGGTAGCAGAGAGAAGGAACAGATGACAGTAGCTGAGGTATTAGAAGTTTTGTGCGCCTTTGATGTGTGGAGCTGGGTCACCACTCCAAAGACCAAGCTAAGGTAACTGGCAGAAATCAATAGCCTCTGTATGTACTCTGCGGGACACCATTTTCCGAGGAGTTACAGTGACGCAAAGGACAAGAGATTTTTCAATACATAGGTGACAGTGGCTGTACTTTCTCCCACCTTAGAATCATTGAGGAATTCTTTTCCTTCAGATGTGGCTATTTTCTTCAATATGCAACCTTAAGTAATTCATTTGGTATGACTGGATGGTTCTCTTTTTTTTTTTTTTTCTTTGTGGCCTTGGGCTGTCTTGAGGTTCAATATTCCAGGGTATTTTTAAGTATTCATTTTTTTCTTTTTCTCCGCTTATTTCCACTTGGAAATCACCTTTCCACCAAGTGTTGGAAAGGGAGAGGGAACATAAGCGATGATATACTTCCTGAGGGACAAGAGTATTCATTGATATAGACAGTTTGGAGTATCTCATTCATATTAGTGATTTCTTTTTCAATATCCTCTGTTAGTGTTTGTGAAGGAGGCAAAAGAGTGTCACTTTTCTTCTCTACATGAAGGGAACAGAAAGCAATGGGAAGTCCTACATGGCTACTGTGCCTTCTCTCCACACTTTATAGAGATGTTCTTAGAATTATAGGGCTGACTTCGATTTAAGGTATTTCTGGATAAATTCTCTTATCAGGACATCTTTCAAAATCAAGATAGTGTAATTTTTAAGATTACAAATTAGGTGGAAATACTTTTACTTGTATTTGAAAGCAGAGATTGCATATTTAAAGCAAGCAAGCTTCAATTTAAATATGTAGAGAGAAATTGGAATGGTAGGTCTTGAGAAACCCCATTCATTTTATATGCCTTGTATTTGAGATCAAGACAGCTGTTTTCCTGTTATACAGAGGATTTAGAATCCTAAAACCATTTAAATTTGCTTAGCGAGTCTTCTACTTCATTTTGCCACTGGGATAAGAACATACATGAGGCAGTTAATGGAAGCCTCCAGACCTTGCATTTGTCTCTGTCCACATATGTCCCTGTATTACATCTTTATAATTTTAAATAAACTTTGCTCTAAAATGCTCTGGGTACAGAAAACTCTGATACTGAAATTTGAGAGTACCTTTCCTAATCACAAACAGGCATGTGTAGCACAGTGTAAATTACAAGAATTAACGCAATAGTTGTTTTTAATACAGTTGTAGAGTTGATTTCTTTACAGAGGCCTCTAGACCAAATGGTGTTTGATGCATGGAAAACTTTGACACTGCTTTTTCCTTTATTTGAAAAGCAGTGATAAAGCAGCCTGGTTGTCGAAATGTCAGAGTTTCACTTTGACATTTAGAGAAGAGTTTCCATTTTCTGATTTCTTCTAGTGTGGCTTTTTTTTTTGATATTGAGCTTCCTAGAGAAGATACAAAAAGTCATTAATTGAGCTGTAAAGCTTCATTTCTGTATCACAAATGCAGTTGAAGATTTCTGGAATTTATAGCAGTGTCCTTTAAAAGAGTGCTGTTGATGGATATGTTGCTTCTAAAACATTGACTATCCCATATGGATCTTAGCCTTTGAACATTTTCTTGGAAACTGTACGTGTAGGTGGAGGGGGAGAAGAAGGAGTGGGAGGTTGCAGTCTGAAATGTGCAGAAATGTTTGGTTTTTCTCTCTGTGTAACAGAAGAAACTTTAGTCTGCTGAATTCCTTAGTAATAAAGAAGCAAAGGCAAGTTAATTTGAAATTATAAAAGTAATAATAAATAGCAAAACTGCATGAATGTCTGATTTGAATATTCCAGTTGACAAGAAGTTGTGTTTAGCTCTGTACTGAGTGGATGAATTACTGAATTTACATTGCATTATGGTGGGGTTTTTTTCTAAAGAATTTTCCTGAAAAGTTAATTGCTTCTTTCTTAATACAATTTTATTTAAAAACAAACACGGTGCACTTTGCACTTTTATTAAATGTATGCATTAATATGCAACATAATTCATTGTCATATTCAGAGATGAATAACTTATTTGTTAAACAACAAAAGATCCTTGTTTTTAGCTTCATCTGTATGTCAGATGGAATTGCAATTTTGTTAGAATATTCACGAAAAATAATTCTAGGTATCTTAAATAAAAAATGGCTAAAATGTCAAAGAAATATTACTTCTAAATAAAATTAATTTTGAGAGATTTGCTTGTTTTTGTTGCATCTAACAGAAAAATACTAGATTAGTAAATTGAATGAAAATTTCTGTTTGCCTTCTCTTAGAAGATTTTTAAAACAAAGAGAGCTGTTCTGTAAAATTTGATTGAATGTTTATGGAAACTAAAGCATATCTCAATTTATTCCTTTATTTATAACTGAAATTAGCAACAGTTATTTTAATTTTTATATTTTGCTCTGGATATTTATAATGGTAGTTCTCCTAGTTCATTTGTTTGACTTTCTCAAATTCATCAGCCTCAAACTTGTTTATCTTGAATCTTTCAGCTCTTAAATGGTATTCGTTGTTTTAAAATATAATAAGTTTAAAATTTTCAGCACTTGGGAGTGCTGTGTTTCAGTTTAAATTGCAATGGGGTAATTTTTAAAGAACAAAACCCACTGCTATAAAAAATTGGTTAAAATGAAAATATTTCCATTAAAACTGTACTGTACTCATGTTCTCTGTGTGACTTCTATGATTTTATGGAGCTCTTTGGGGGCTTTTTATAGCCATAAAGGAAGTGATACTGTTAAAAGCATTTTACTCTAGAGGGAGGTGTCTAAATTAAAATGCATTAAAATTAGTATGAAAAATTTTGCAAGTAATTGCTTTGTTGTTTGGGAGATTTTTTGTTGTGGTTTAATTTTTTGTTTGCTTGTTTTGTTTTGGGGTGGTTTTGTTAGTTCTGTGTGTTTGGGGTTTTTTGTTTGTTTGTTTGTTTCTGTTTTTTTTTTAATTCAGAGAGTAATGGTCAGTAATATTTAAAAAAATAGTTACTGGGTAATTCATATTTCCCATGAAAGATCTTTTTTAAATTTTTTTTTTCCATAAATAAATTTTCAAATATTCATGTTAAGTTTAATACCCATGCTTTGACAGCCTGTGTGAGAGTTTTGGGTGTACGTGTGTCCTTTTCAGCTCTAATACGATTTTCTGGGTTTTGGTTAGGTGATACAGCATATTTTAGTTTTTTAATTGAGAAAAAAGCTTGTTATATTTGTTAATAGACTATGAAAGAGAGTACATGTTGGTATTTGATGCACTATTAATTCAAGATATCTCTTTGATGACTCTTATCTTACTCAAGTTACTTTTTTGCCAATTTACAGCTCTGTAGTAATATATAATGACTGATCAAAAACTAATTTCAAACATAAAGGTTTGAACGCATTGTAGACAAATTAGTTCCGACTTGTTAGGATAAAAAAATCTATTAAGATATGTAAATATGGCAGTAGATGAAAATGTACAAATAGTTGGCTTTCTAATTGCCATGGGGAGAACTAACAGCTTTACTCAGCAGCATCCATTTTTATATTTACAGCTGCATATTTAGACTTAAAACTGGCTTCTCCAACATTAATACAGGATATTTGAAGAACAACATTTAATAGAACTCTAGTCCCTTAAGGAGGAAGTAGTTTTCAAAACTTAGTTGTATTGAGATAATTTTGTTGGTTTTGCAGTGTATTCTATAGTTTAAAGGTCACTTCTGGAGGAGAATGTCCTTCCTTTAATGTTCTTGATATTTGAATAAGAAGCTATTGGAGGTTTCTTAAGGAGTTGTATCCTTTGTATTTCATAGTATTTGGTCTTTTTCACTGATTTCTGAATTGAGGAATTCTGTTGAATTTGGTATTGAGGACTTTTCAATTCAATTGAGGAATTGAATTTGGTATTGAATTGAGGAATTCTGAGGAACTTGGTATTGCACTTAAAATCTCTCAAAGCAATAGTTTTCTTGTATTGCAATATTTTTCTGAAAGGATTTTGATTTGATGTGCAGGTAAGCTGCAAAAAAAATCTTTGCTCATATTTCTATATTAAAATTATGTATTAAAATTAGAGAAGGTTTTAGAAATGGTAGGCTGGGAGAATTCAGATGACATGATGCCTTGCCAACAATTTCTCAGAAATTGTCATTTGGTACTGAATAATATTTTTCATATATGGAAGTGGGAAAAATAGAAAAACAGTAATACTAAATCAAAAGACAGTAAGAGAAAATCAGCTTAAAAAAATCACGTATCAAATCAACTTAAAATTCCTTCAAAAAAGAAATGCAACTATATTTAGTCTAAAGTTAAGCTACATACAAGATTTTAAAAAATTTGGGAGCAGTCTTGGGAAGGGGATGCTAGAGAATTTGACTGCAAATACCTTTAATGTTTGGTTCATGTTATTCTTAAGCAGGACTTAATAACCATGAGCATGGATAAGCATGTGGAGATGTTCTTTCATCTCTGAGGATGATCAAATGCAGTTAAAATACAAAATGTGATCACTCATCAGTTTCAGACAAGGATGCCGGCTTGCAGGAACATGGTATGACTTGTCAAATAAAGCTGTAAAATTAGTAAGTTGTCTGTTTTGTAAATAGGCTTTTTCTAGTAAAAGTATTATGGGATATTAAGCCATAATTAGCAAATGGAATACAAACTTATACTAGTGGGAAAAAATCCCTTTCTCTGCAAGTGTTATGTATGTGTTTGATAAGGTTTGTTTTAAGATCATGATTTAAATATAGTTAAACTTGTTTGTAGTTACACTTGTTTATCCCATGAACCAATTTTCACTGAGGTTGTAGCTCTGCGGCCTTTTTTCAGTGCCATCACTGAAGGCAGAAGAGAGAGAGAAATCCCTTTGTTTTTAGCAGGAGAAGGACAGGCAGCCAAGCTTCAGCCCAGGAGTGCGGCCAGCAGGGCAAGAGATGCACGAAGGGGTAGGGGAACTGGCACTGTCCCAGCATCGGGCCGGAGGAGATCAACCAGGGGGAAATTCCACTACTTTGAGCTTTGGGGTTTGGGGGAGCTCGACACATTTCCTAGGGAAGTCTAAGGAGGATGAGGTGGGAAGGCTGGAAATGCTATGGGCAGAGGGAATTGGAGGTGCAAGCTTGAAGACCTTATAGGTACAATGGAAAGGCTGTCTCAGGGACAAGCTGGTAATGAAGGGGTGCTTGCACAATGGAAACTTAAGTGACAGGAAGCAAATTCATAGGAAACTGGTCTTCAGCCTGCCGTTCAGAAAACAAGCTGTTCTTTAGAGCCGCAGCTGAGCTAGAAGAGGAAGACAGTATGTAGTGATGTGACAGGCACATTTCTGAGTTTCCCTAGGACTAACCGTGGGGCCAGAGGATTTCTTTCACTGCAGAGAGAAGGAGGATTTGCAGTGGGTCCCTTCTCTGGAAATGGTGCTAACCAGTTGATTTTTTTTTTTTTTTTTTTTTTTTTGTCTCAGTAATATATCCTAATAATTATACCAGCCCACATCAATGGGGAATGTATTTATATGAGCGAAGATGAAGTAACTGTGGGTTACTCGTAGATTGTGAATAGTGTTACTTCCTACGAATTACAGTAACAAAACAGGCTCTCTGCTGCTTTGCAGTGCTTCTTTTCCTTCTGCACTTCTCACTTGAAAGCTAACCTCTTGCTTTAGATTACTCCTTATGACAACTACTTGTGTTACAAAGGATTATGGCTTCCACAGGTTACAGATGAACTGTAACCATTGAGTCGGAATAGGAAAAGTACAGTTGCAGTAGATAGGTAGATAGATTAGTAGATAGGTTTTCATTAGAGCAAAGACAATAAGTCATGCTAAAACTATAACTGCAATTGCAAGTATATTCAACTTTGGTACATGTGACTCCCAAAGTACTTGAATGTTTTGTTTTCCATGAAATCCTTTATATGGGTTTCATTCCATTCGGACGTAATAGGGATCCCCTTACAAATAGTAGTCAGTGAACATTTCTGTTAGTAGAATGGCGGTGTTTACTCTTCTAGAGATGACCCCTGTAGATTGTACTTTTCTTTTTAATGTTTTTTTTGGTTTAGGTGCATATACAAAGTTCATAATTGTCCTAACTTTATTCTTGCTTAGCTGTGATGAGCTGTCCCACTAAACTGTATTTTTAGACTTTCCTAAGGAAATGAAGCTTACATTAGTCATGCTGTCACAGTCAGCTGTCATAGTCCATCCATCTGTCCATCCTTGATAACTTAGCCAATTTTAGGCAAACTTGACAGACTGGAAGAGATAAACTAACTAGTTTTTTCTAAGTCTTTTCTAAGTCTGTGCCTGAGAGACTCATAGCTGGTGTTCCTCACTGGAGAAAGCAGAGCAACCCCAACTCTTTGCTCAGTCCAGGCAGGGCGGAAAGGCAGTGGAGTACCAGGCACTGTTGGGTGCACCAGCCCCAACAAAGGTAAGGAGGAGGGCAACACCAGCAGGAGATAGAGTATGCTTTGAAGGCATTTTGGAGATGGCAGTGGGAACTAGAGATGCGAGAAGGACCTGGGGACATGAAAGCAGTCATACGATAGGGGGACTTACTGTGAATCCTGCAGGAGATACAGGAGGAAGAGGAGGGATAGCTCAGCAGGACATATAAAGAGAAAAACAAGAACAGATTTTGCTTCATTCTGCTCATGGAACAACTTGTTTCCTCTTTAGTCATGGACGCAGTTATGAATGTTGCAGCCTCACATAAAAAATGATTTGTAGATAATGTGCATGCCCTTCGCTGTGCCTGACTGCAGATGGGTCTCTGCATAGTTTGTTCCTTTGGTCAAACCAGCTGGAAAGTCTTTGGTGCACATTGCTGGTATTGCAAAAGGTTAATCATTACCATGCTGTCAGCCTTAAAAATCTGTTCACAGGAAATGTTAAGCTTAAACTGAAGAACTCCAGTAGTCTTTATTGATAGAAATTAGAGACTTTACTATGTTTTTTTAATTATTACTTTCCCACATTTGTAATGATTTATGTTTAATAGACATGATAGGAAACAACATTTGAAATGTCAGGTGCACCATTGGAAAGTCTGTGAGAAGAGAGGGAATTTATGAAACTCTAAATGAAAGAAAGTGCTTGAATGATAACTTTTTCCTTAATATTTACATACATTTTTCAGATCTCAGAGGAGTTCTTTGATAAATTTTGGGTTTTTTACCTGTTTGTGAACAGGTTTTTTTCTACATAATTAAATTTATGGCCTTTTCTTGTCACACTGCATGCCCATTTCTCACTGTTATCTCTGTGCTTTGAGTTTCAACTAGTTAGGCCAGCTGTTTCACCATCTACTGCTTTTTTCATTAGTTCTTTTGCTGTAATTCCAGGAAGTGAACTGTATATCTTCATTAGTGAGCTGATAAAAGCCTAAGTTTTTAATCTGGAAGGTTCAGTCTCAGTGGAGGGCTTTATATCGAGTGAATCTACTGAAATACAGTTGCTTGTTTCCCATGAATTTGTAACAAGTAATTTCCCCCTTTTCTTAACAGAACAACCTTTAAGTTGTGCTTGTTTATATCACTGTAATTTAATGCTCGTTAGTTCTGAAACATCCTTGTCTTTTTGGTTAAAAATTATCTCTAAACTGATGAAAATTTCCAGTCTTGGCAGAGATCAGAACCTGACCAGCTTCTGATTAGTACTCACTTGTACACTCTTTTCCTGTGATTGTCTCCCCTAGTACAATAAGTTACCTCCCTCATTTTGCCTGAAAGTGCAGCCACTGACTCTTGGCTGAAGTGATGTACTTCCAATGACATTAGGATGTAGCAGGCTCCAGCAGGAAACAAGGCCCTGCTGGGGAAGGTCAGGAAACACTTTAGGATCATCAGAATTTTCTGCTGTCTTCTGAGACCATAAGACCATGTGTTAATTAATGTATTTAACCCTTCTGGAGAGTGATGCCTGCATGCTTATATATGCACTGTTAAGTCTGTGCTGTACAGATTACTGTGAAATAAGCATGAAGTTTTGTGGTGAGTAAACAGCTTTGCTGAAGATGCCCATTGTATATGCAAGTACATATATATCTAAATATATTAAAACTTCTTAGCAGTGGAGCGGCTGGATTGAATAGACTGAATTGTTAAAAATGAAATAACACGCATTATTTCAGATTATTCAAAAAAAAAAGTACCTTTATTTATATTCCTTCCATTAAGTATTCCACCATCAGCATGTGTGCTCTTGTGTCTCAACTAAATCTCTCACCTGCCACCCAGGCTCTAGGAGTATGGAGAAAAGTACAAATACTCCTATTTCTGTGATGGTTTTGCTTTCTGTCCCTTGCATGACATTTTGGGTGTTGCTTGGTTGTGCTATACTGAGATATAATCTTTTGTGTTCAGAAATTTTATAAGTGAATTTTACAAGAGAAGGCTATTTGTTCACTTTATTTATTATGTTGTTTATATATAAGCTTAAGCAGGGGTTGCTCCAAAAGTTTGAAAAGGACACCAAGTGTGTTGCACGATTTTTCTATATTTAAACAGACATTAGTATGGTTTCTCTAAAAAAAAAAAAAGGTTATATGTTCAATGTTATTGTTGTTTCTTCTGTACATTGTATTTAACACTATAATTAAAGCATCAGGACATCAGAGTTTATAGATTATAGAGAAACATATGCAAATGGTTTTCCTCATCATCAGGTTTCTGCAGTTACAGTATGTGATGAAACTTAGGTGAAAGAGGTGTGGGTTTCGGAAGAGGGGGGTTGCATTTGGAAGGAGTTGCAGCTATGCCTGCCTGGGTACTGCCAAAGCAAAGAGAGCAACACAATCTGCATAGAAACTTTAGGTTTTATGTCTGTGCTTGTTAATTTCTGTAGGTTTTCTTTCACTCTTTGTTTGAGCTAAAATTATAAGGCATGGTCATTTGGCTGGAATTTAAAGATACATAACAGTAAGCTCAGAAACATTTCAGTGATTAGCTGTTCTCCTAATGAAGAAACCACTGTGTTTAAGTGTGTTTAAACTCTGCTACTTCTGAAAAGAGAAGTCATTATAACACAAATTGCTCTTTACCTAATGGTGCATCAGCTGGATGTTAACGAGTATCTCTTAAAGGTGTTGCTATTCTCTGACTATGTAGTGTTACAGAAGAGATCTCCATTTAGCAGTGTTGTTGAAGTGAGGGTACAGCGTGTCACCACATCCAGCTTTTGCAGTCTGGGGACAAGCATTCCAAGTGACCACTTTACCTTTCTGTCTTTAACAGGCTTGGGAAAAACCAAGAGGAAGACAAGTGCGAGAGATGCCTCCCCCACTCCCAGCACAGACGCAGAATACCCTTCCAACGGCAGCAGTGCCGACCGGATTTACGATCTGAACATTCCCGCCTACGTGAAATTTGCCTATGTTGCCGAGCGGGAGGATGAGCTGTCCCTCGTTAAAGGGTCCCGAGTGATTGTCATGGAGAAGTGCAGCGATGGCTGGTGGAGAGGTAGCTACAATGGACAGATCGGCTGGTTCCCTTCGAACTATGTGGTAGAGGAGGTTGAGGAGGCAACTGCAGATTCGCCCAGCTTTCTCAGCCTAAGGAAAGGCGCTTCCATGAGTAACGGCCAGGGCACCAAAGTACTCCACATCGTTCAGACACTGTACCCATTCAGCTCAGTCACAGAAGAAGAGCTAAATTTTGAAAAAGGGGAAACAATGGAAGTCATTGAAAAGCCAGAAAATGACCCAGAATGGTGGAAATGTAAAAATTCCAGAGGTCAAATTGGTCTTGTTCCTAAAAACTATGTAGTAATCATTAGTGATGGTCCTTCCATGAACACTTCCCATCCACCTCAGATAAGCTACACGGGACCATCTTCTACTGGACGATTTGCTGGAAGAGAGTGGTATTACGGGAACGTTACCCGGCACCAAGCAGAATGTGCCCTGAACGAAAGGGGAGTGGAAGGAGATTTCCTTGTTAGAGATAGTGAATCTTCGGTAAGTGGTGCTTGGCCCACAGGTTTGTAACCCCCCCTGCATGGGTTAGCAAGCACGGCACTTAACAGATTCCCTGTCTTTTCACCCTTAAAGAAGCAAGCAGGGCTTCAGCATTACCAACCAATACCCTCCCTGCTTGTGAGAATTGGTCAGTCAGTGAAATGCAGTGACATTTACACTGAAATTTAACAGCTGCGGTCTGTATTATCTGGGGGTTTTTTAAGTTAGTGGGCAATCAAGTCATTATTTCAGGTTTCCATTTGGCTTTTCATGTGTTTCTCATGCAATCCTCAAATTTAAAGCATTACAAGATAAAATAATTCTGGTTGGTTGAAAATTTGGTCATTGATTTGATCTTAAAGCTATTTTCAAATGCAATCTTTGCATTAGTCAGTTCTGTTCTGCTTTTAATTGAATAATTACATAGTTTCTTTATTAATTAAAATCCCACTTTAATGTATTTTTGATCTACATAGATAATTTTGATTGTAATAAGGTAACGTTATTACTGTATCTAGTTGTTAAGATTGTTATAAACAACAGAGAGGGTCAAGTCAGCAGTTCATATGCCTTGTAAATTGAGCCCTTATGACATCAGAGGGATCTGAATAATTCTGATTATGGTTCATGTAATGCTGAAAGTTCAGATTTAAAATTCAGCTGAAAGGACTTTCATATATGTTGAGGCCAGATAATTCGCAGTTAAAGCACTAAAATGTAATTATCCTTTGACTGTGATTTTGAAAAGGTGACAGATTTTAATCTTACATCATACGTAACATTGACAAAATTGACAAAGTGCAATTTTGTAACAGTCCCAGATATTTTTATCTGAAGACAGTATTGTCTGATTAAATTTCAGGCACCTCTCCTTGATGAATTTGCTCTGCAAAAAACAAACTACCCTTTCTTTGAAGCTCTGTGTCATTGAATTCCTATTTTTGCTTAATTGTAATCACTAAACAAAGACAAATGCAAATAAACCACAGGAAAACAGGAAATAATTTGAGGATTAAATGAAAGTAAACTAGAGGAAGATAGGAAGAAAAATAGGAATTTAGAAATCATGACTGATTTACAGAGGCTGAGAGGAATCAAGTTTGTTTAGTCAGCAGAAGAAAAGACCAATGTGGGACACACAGTCTTCTAAAATGCAGAAAGCCTCTGTAATCATTAAATTACAGTAGTTCCTTTTTTTTTTTTTTCCAAAATTCCTTTTCTGTCAACATCCTATCTGATAGGGGCATTCTGGATGCAGTAGATTCTCGGCGTGTCTGTCCAGCCGGTAGAATCTCACTTTCAGATCTAGAGGCTGCATTGTGATATATCCTGAGACTGTAGCTATCAATTTCCTTTCATCTCCTGGGAAAGTGCCAGAAGGAGAGTTTGAAAATTAATACATTATTTAAAATACAAAAATGCTTACCCATTTCTCAGTGCATGACATGTTACAGTGACCACTATGCTATGGCTTGTTTTTTTGGTTTTTTTTCTCTTAATAGTCTGCCTCTATCTTTGGAGTAAACAAACTACCTTGAAAGGACACAGTAACCTTATAATTTAATGTGACATCATAACACTAAATCTTTGTATTCAAAGCAGTTTCAAACTTTTTGCCTGCGTTGTTACTGGCAAAATCATTGCTTTGGAGTGCAAGAAGATTCATTCAGAATGTGGTCTTCAAACTATTTCTAGCGTCTAACACTTAGTGGGATAACAGAAAATTTATTCAGTTCATATCACAACAAGTTTTTTGCACACCTGCCAGAAAAAGAAAAGCACTGAATTGAGGAACGAACCTTTTTTCCTTCTTTTTGTATTCTTTGTCTGGTCTTGCAAACCATGTATTTGAGACTATTTTTAGCAATGAGAAAACTGTAGTTATGCATGTAAGTGCCTCTCTTGTATTAGTACTGCATGAGGGTTTTAGTTTTTATTAGGTTTAAGGAAGTAATTTACTGCATCTCAAACTTTCATCTGCCCTAATCTTTATGTATCATTCCATCCTATGGTGTGTTTATGTATGTGAATTATAAAACACTGGGAATTGCTAGTTTTTTCCCTGGAGTGCCACAAGTAATACAATAAGTGAATGGGCATACTTGATAGCATTGAGAAAAGGATCATAAAAATCTATTTCAAACTTATTATGTATGGAATAAAGAAAGAGTTTAGCAATAATTCATAAATTTCTGACAGTCGCTGTATTTCACACATGTGACTACAGCGGTTGTTCATGCTGTGACTAAAAGTCACCAGAAGTGTCTTCACAATCTGAGCAGATGGTCTTGATTAGAGAGAACAGACTGAGCAGAGCCAAGTTGTCAGCTCTCTGATTTACTCATCTGACCACCAGACCAGCACTTCCCATTACACTGTGTTGTTAACTCACCTATTAAAGCTGTGGATGCAGGGGTTATTCCTTTCTAGAAAGGCCCATAGATCAAAATGTGAGTCATGCCGCTAATCCTGATTTTTGACCTGTTTTAGAGTTTTCTGTAGCCTTCCATCACCATAGTTACAAAAATTGGTCTCCATAAAAGTTTTCCATAGTTTCGATTTTGCTCTTGTTACTGAGCTATGAAAAGCTCTCCTTGGTAGTTGAAGGTTTCTATTATTCTGTATTCGCTTAATGAGACTGTCATGTTTTTGCATTTCAAGTGTTAGTGGCTGCAAGATTTTACAATATTTCTCTAGGTTTAACTTACCAGGTGTTTGTCTCACAGCTAGATTCCTTTAGCCAAAAATATTCTCCTCAGTAACACTTAGATTTACAGGATGCTACCATAGAGGAGAATAACCTGAAATGAACTCTGTAAGGTAGCTAGGAGCCTGATTATCTTCATTAATTACGAAATACTATTATTAGGACCATAAACTTGTTTGAACCATTTAAGCCCATAGTTTATGTAACCGGCACAGTTACCTACTGATAACATTTTTGCCAAGTGTGTTAGACCTAAGTAATGTCACCTTAGTTTTGGAGATCTAAAAGAACTGGGCATGTTCCTAGTTAGAAATACTGCTAACTAGTTGTTCTTTCTATTGCAGGCTTCCAGGTTAATTAAATCTGCATTTTGTCTCACTTAAGTAACAAAACAATGAACAAAAAATGCAAATTTAACCTACGCAGTCACTGTAAAGCCACTTTTTGGATTACAGGTGCTTCAGCAGTCAGATTTTTGCTCTTTGTTTAGTTCCTAACCCAAGACAAACCGATCTTGGCTGATAGTGGTGATCATCATGCTTTGAAGATCTCAGATTTTGCTGAGTACAAAAGCAAATTTGGGTGGTACAGGGTTGTTTTGTTCAGATTCACACCAGAAAACAAGTGTGCTCACTAGTACTGTAGGTAACAGGATGCAGTCATGCGTCACCTCCAGCTTCTGAGCTGTGCCTTTGCTGCAGACAGCCTTAAACTTCAAAGGGAGCTTCTGTCAGAACTTGTGGGCCCCTTGCAGTCCTCTGCAGGTGGGTGTGAAACTGGCGATCAGGCAAACACCAGTGCTTTGTGGTGCTATGAGGTCTTCTGATGAAGCAGAGAAGGTGTTATTTTTCTCAGACTATGAGTGAGCTATGCAAACTTTTGAATGATTTCAGGAGCAGTTATTCCTTAGGAAGTAATGGCTACCTTTTGCTGGTAGTGTCACAGCATTCAAATTATAGTAACCCATCCTAAACAGAGTTGAAAGTATAGTTTTAAGATGATACTGATGATTTTAGGTGTATTAAAATGATACTGAAGCTTGTAGATCCGATTGGATTTGTCAGTTTTTGAGATCGTATTTAGCTTCTCTGTTCTTTGTCTAGCAATAATGACAGTAGAGGGAGGAGGCAGAGGTTGAGAGTTTGCGTGTTTCTTGAGGTGTTAATTTCATAGCATTCGAAGTGTCCCACATTTTCCTAGGGTTTTAATCCTGCAACTGTTGGATAGAAGCAATGAAATCTGGCAACTTTAAAAAGTGGACATTGGTCATGTTCTGAGACGTGCAGTGATTGATAAGTACAGCAGACATGAGGAGAAAGTATTTCTTTGAAAACAGGCATAAGGAAATGTCCTTGTGGCTTATTTTAAATGGAAGAACAGGAATCTTACTGGAGCTGTAGTTGAAGATCAGTGAAAACAGTTTGTGTTTCTGACCTGTGTAATATTAATTTTGGAACATGAACATTGCATAGGGAGGAGAATGGTTTTTGGTTATATCCAAATGAAACAGAAGGGGTAGAAAAAGGAATTAACTCTCCAAGATGGCTCTTTCCAGCTTGACGTTAGATCTTTGAGCTGTGACTTGGAGTTTTGGCTGGGTGACTGAGTAAGAGAAGTGAGGGGGAAACTTGGGTATGGAAGTGGAAGGAGTTGGGGGCCCCAGGACAGGCTCGCTGATGGGAGCTCAAAGGGTCTGGAATAGTTTGAAGAATGAGTGCATGAGAATATCTTTCTTGGAGAAAGGACATTGGCAAATGGAATTGAATTGAAAAGGAAAGTTTGAAATAAGTTAGAGGATCAGTAAAAGACTTACAACGGGAGCTGTTTTTCACAGCCTTGCCATTTATAAATGATAAAATTATCATTTCATTCTGAAATTGAGAGAGTGAAGGAACTCTGTTTTTCCTGTTTCACTTGTTTTTTTCCTTGTATTGCTTTATCACTTGTTTTCATGGTAGTTTTCAATTGTTTTTGCTGTTTTTTTTTTAAAGATCGTTCAATTCCTCGCTAAAGAAATAAGGAAACAAATTCCTACCTTTTGTCTTCCACATGCTGTAGGCACCAGCCTAGCTCATGTTCATCTCTAGATATAAGCAGGTGTTAAAATAAAGGACAATTCAAAGTACTACTACACCTAAGTTGTACGTGCATTAGAGGTAATCTTTAATTTTCTGGTTTAGGAATTGATTTAACTTCAGGTTAGGTTTTTCAGCGTTAGGTCTTTCCAATTACGATGTTGCAGAATTATTCAGGTTCTCTGCCACCAAGCTGTCCTCTGTAACTCTGTTGCAGAATCATCAACTTTTCTATAGATTTAGGGGATTAAAGCTTACTTCTGATGTGCCTTTATTTGGTGTGAGTCTTTTATTCCTGGAAAAGTTACTGTGTAAACATCCAAATGTAGCAATTAATTTAAGAGGGAGAATAGAGAAAAATTGGCCAGCAGTTAGAACAAAATAGCTTAAACAGTAAATAAAATAAACAGACTTGGAGCAAATCCAAGGAGAACAGCAGGGAACCAATTCAAACTGCATCAAACCAGCATACTTTGAAATGGTAGTGTTAAGAGCAATAGTTTATTTAGATTTTTTAAAATAGTATTTTTAATGATTTTGCATTTGTTAGGGCAGGAAGGAACTGAAATATAAACAAAAACAAGCCCAATTGTTTTTGCTGTTAATTCTTGAGTCCTATAGAAGTTACTACTCTGAGACCAATAAAGGGTTTCAGGATTTTTGCAACAGCTGTTTGAGCTCTTCCATCTCTTTGCACCGGATAATGACTCTCAAAAGAGTAAGATCAGCCTTTCCACTTTTTACATTTTTTTTAAATTAAATCAGATAATGAAAAGAATAAACTTTGTAACATATTCTGCAGAAAATATGATAACATCTTCTACTTATATATCAATCTAACTAGCGGGCTCCAGGGCTATGGAGAATAGACAATAGTTCATGAGAAATGCTCATTCACTAGGGTTATAATTAAACTGGCAGAAAGAGTATATAATGTATTGTGTGGATCACCTCACAAAGATAGAAGTCTGGCCAGTGCCTGGGTCATAGGACAGCAGGTCAGAGGTTCAGCATCTCTATTCATGTCATTGCACATCCTTTATGGCCTAGAAATAATGATTCTTAACAGATATAAGGAGCTTTGAAAACTCATCATTTTGATATGCTAAAAACAACTATGCTTTGTCAGAAAATAATAATTTTTTTTGAGAGCAAAGTGATTATTTCACTTGTTTTTAAACTTTTACCATAACATGGTTTCCTGTTCCTAAAACAAACAAAAAAAAAGTTTAGTTCAGGTTATGAACTTCCCATTTGTAAGTTCTTCTGTTTTAATTGTGGGCCTCTTGGTTACTGGTTTTTCTTTGGTGTAGATATCGCTCATGGAAGCAGAACTTAGTCAGCAAGATTTGATATTGTTTTTTGAATCCTGACCAGCTAATCTGTATTTGCTGCCTCAGTCTGTCCTTGGTGAGACCTGCCAGTGTTCAGGGCCCAGCAATCAGCACCCTGCCCAGAGCCCATGCTCTGAATTTGTCCTACATGAGCCCAGGGTCCCAAAGCTTCTGGGGAGCTTTGTGCAGGCCTGTGCTGGCTTATTGTTTAATGGCTGCTGCTTGGAACTATGGAGATTGAACTGGAACCACGTCCCAGGCCTGTGTGGCTATGGCTGCTGGAGGGTTTGTCCACACGGCATTCAGGGCTTTAACCACAGCAAATGTTTGTACAGCCAGGCTAGCTTTGACCCAGTGGGGTAGGTGCTGAAAATAAGCCAGCCTCGGTGTGAGTTCTGTGCAGCCTTCTTTGTGATGCTGCTGAGGCAGGGGCTTAAGATCAGACATAGCTGGCTTAAAATAGCAGTTTTCATACTTGGAGTTAGGGATGAATGACAAGGCACAAAATGTGTCTTGGGTGGAGTGCTGGAAATCCCAAAGATATGCTCTTATGCACATTTCTTTCCATCACTTTCTCCCACCCTTCCCAGTCCCCTCTTGGCAGTCACAGAGAGTGTTCCGTGTATTTTGAGCCAGTGGCTGCTCAGTGCCAGAGGAAGCCTTCCTGATGGAGCCTGCGCTGACCCGGTCAAGGCCCGGTGACCCTGGATTATAGATGGAACAAGTAATTATCCTATGGGTGTTACATAAAATAATTTTCAAAGAAGTGATGTCTGTTCATCTGGAATGTAGTGGCTTGAGGTAGAGGAGGGTTAGGCCAAGGGTGTGGGGAGATTGCTGCTGCCTTTAGCAGCACAAAAGGAGGCAAGCTGCTGCCCAAAGCCAAGCCTCGAGTCTGAGGAGTTGGACCAGAGCCAGATCAACAGGCACGGCAGGAGCTTTGTTTGCTGTGGGCAGGGCACATGGAGTCAGAGGGAAGACAGAGAAAGCTTTAATGCTAATACAGGTGAGGGGGAAATGCAAGAGAGAGAGATTTTGGGATAGGCAGGATGTGAGGGATTTGTAGGCAGAGACCCATTTTATTGCAGGAATAAAGACAGCATGTCTAAGAAAATGCTGTCCTCCAGCTTTTTTGGGTATGTACTCAGGGTCTGTTTGACCCCTTGTAAATGCAGTGTAGAGGACTCGGAGTGTGGTTTTGTGAGCTGAAGTCTGATGTCAGCAGTAACATGAGGGCTCCTGACCCCTCCACTTGATCCTCTGCTGTGCCACGGTTGTACAGGATTGTTCCTAAGGCAGTGCTGTGAACCAGGTGGGTTTTGTTTAGCCTGGGCAAGCACTGGTTTGCAGTGCTGGCCCAGCCAAAGCCAGTGGTGTGATGGGGAGAAGACCAAGGAACTCAATAAGATTGTGTAAAAAGCCTGGCACCTCTTCAGCAGTTTGTGCTTGAAGCCGTGCTTTCAGTGGGCTGAGACACTGCAGCAGTACCTCCAGAGTAGCACCAGGCATTACTTAACTCAATCAAGTGCTTGTTACAAACTCCAGTGTGTGATTTTTATTATTCATTTTCCTGCTGGCTGGTGACACCTTTCACAGTGCAAATCCATGCTCCCGTCTGTCATGTCCCACTCCTACATGGAAGGGAGCACCCAAGATTTATCAAAGAATGGCCAAAACCACAAGGATCCAAAAGAAGCTCCTAAAGTTTCATTAGCAAACTCCACACTTTGCATAGAAATTTGTGTTTCGCCCCTACTCTCTAATAGTGAGAAGAATAACAAGAGAAAAGAGGGAAGAAAGAGAAGGTGGAAGGGAGATCAGATTGCAGAGGAAAGGAGATTTGCAGTCTTGGATTCAGGATCAGTCCAGCCAACAGGGTATCCAGGGCCTGGGGGATGCATCACCAAGGCTTTGTGGGGCTACCTGGTTATAGCTGTTTTCCCCTCCCTGGGATTAGGGTTCTTGCTCTTCATGTAAAGCATGTGTATTCTTCTGGACCTTTATGGAAATGAGGGGAGCTTTGAGGGTCTTTTGGTGGCCTTGATCCCCCTCTACTGGACTTGCCTGCTCCTTGACCTTATTCCTATGCCTGCGCTGTTTTGTGTTGTGTGGTCTCCAGGGACCAGAACAGGAAAACTGGACCCAGAAAGGTGCTGCCCTACCTCTGCACATCTCCCCTTTTCAGCCACATCCTTTTCTAACTTGCCTGCTTGAATGGTCGTCGGTATTTGAGGCACAGCAGCACATTAAATCCTTATTGCCTATGCTTCTAAACCATCTCTGTAGCCAGCCAGCATCAGTAGGTGGCTGGAGACAGAGTTCAGCTGGAAGCAGGGGACACTGTGTCCTTTCTACCCTCCTATGGCGGTATGTGGTGAAGAAAGTGGAATGGTCTTATTCTGGCTGTTTGGATGACAGTGCTCTCCTTGTTAAAGCAACTGATTGCCAGGATGAAGAGATTTATCATTAGAAATTGTTATGTCCTGAGTAACTTAATTAGTGCATAAATTCTGTCTTTTTGTGGGTAGTAGTGTGAGGGTGAGATTTATACTGTGTTTTTCTTCTGTAGAAAATTATATCCATTTTCTATATATATATATATAATCTTTTTTTACAAAGAAAGTGTACTCAATGGGAGAAATAATTCCATATACATGTGGTAATGAAGATAAAAGGTGCATGTGGTTTCGTCTTTTGCAATGCAAAGCAAGAATGGCCCTCTAGTGGTCACGGCTTTAAAAAAAGCGAAATGGGGAATTTTCTTCATCTCGCCCAAGTAATATTGCAGTAATTGTTTTCTCCAGGGCACTCTAGTGAGGAAGACATGATAAAAATTCTTCTCTTCTCCTTGACATTCTTGTACTTCTAGATTGAGTAACTAAGATAATATTTGCAATTTAGTCATATAATTGGCAACTTCGACTGTGCATCTGGGGAGCTTTCACTTGACTGACTTAACTGCACACGTTAATAACAATGGCAATTATTTATTGAATAATAAGCTATTGGGTTTCTTAAGTAGCTAAAGCACCAAGCTGTAGAACAAAGACTAATGTAAATTACTGTCAACTGTATGATACAGTTTGTTCTTGAAACTGCAAAATTATGCCGTCATTTTGTTCACTTTTATGTGATTTTTTTTCTTTTTGAATTCTTCTTAACAGCCCAGTGACTTCTCAGTATCTCTAAAGGCGTCGGGGAAGAACAAACATTTCAAGGTGCAGCTCGTGGACAATGTCTATTGTATTGGGCAGCGGCGATTTAATACTATGGATGAGTTGGTGGAACACTACAAAAAGGCTCCCATCTTCACCAGTGAACACGGGGAAAAGCTATATCTTGTGAAAGCACTTCAGTGACGTTGAAGATGGACTTGGCCACCTGGGCCTCTTATAATTTACAAGCCTTAGGTCCTAAATTCACTTTTATAGAGCAGAGCAATATCTGAAGCAGGCTTAAGGAATAGGCTCTTTCTAAAGTGTTTGCTCTGTCAGTTGCTGTTTGTCCTTTTTTTTTTGTTTGCCTCTTTTTGTGTTCCAGTTTTGTTAACCTCTGACCACCTCTCTTCAGGTTGAGAGTTTCCCTTGGGTGGCCGTGGCGAGCCCTCACCTTCCCGGCAGAGTTCAAAACGCCCCTCTCCTGTGTACGTTTACATAGTTAGCTCAGATCAAGGAGGGGCGTTTTCAATTCAAACCAGTGTTAATCTGTTCAGACTGCTCATGCAGGCAGAACTCTCCATTCAGAGACATCGGGCACAGTTAGAATGCACTGAAGCTGCAGCTGCTTAAGTGAGAGAGAGTAGACATAACAGTTGTGGCTGTGAGTTCTGTAGCTATATCGCTTACCGAGTAGGATAATACAAAACCTCCTAGTTCCTAGAAGCACTCTTTACACTGTACTCTGCTATTACATTGCCTCTCTGACTCTTTGTAAAGAGTACACTAATTAAAAGCGTTTTGTAATAGTATTTCTTAAACTACTATGGTAAGATCGTAGTAAAAGAAAACTAGTGTATTTTGGTCTGTAATTGCAACAAAGAGAAATTTTATTTGAAAGTTGATTACTAGAGAAAGAATAATTGAATTGTAAAGGCTGAATGTTTTGGTAATCTACAACCAAATGTGCCATCCACATAATGCTTTTTCCTCTTGCCCTTCTGCTTGCTTGAATTAAATGATTATGTATTTAATTCTCAAAGTACTATGTATCTGTAGCTGATTGTTGACACTAATACAGAAGATTAATAAAAACTGATCTTGGGACAGGGTGGGACGGGCTACCAACACTATATATATATTTGCTTTACAGAAAGAAGTCTTTGGGTTTTACGGAGGATGGCATGGTTGGTAGGAAGAGACACACAGAATGTTTATGAAGAAAATGCATTTTTCTCTTTTCTTTACATTTAAACTCCTTTATGGTTTAAATATACATCTTTAGATGGCACGTTCCTGAGATTGAAGAAGGAATCATGAGATCTCAAAATCTTGCATACTCAGTTTTTTGGATATTGTAATAAAAAAGGTATTACGTCATGATGGAGTACTGGATTTATCCTTGGGTGGTAGTCCTGGTGTTACTTTAGCAAGGTGAAATAGAGTGAATAATGAATTTGTTTGTCTTGGAATTTGTCTGGCCTAAAAAGAAATCATCTGTGAATGCAGAGGACAGTTTTGATATGAGGCAGTGTCTAATGAGCTGTGTGTTTCTTGTTTCTGTGATAATTAAGTGCATTCATAGCTTTAATGAAAACTGCAAGATGGACCTATTAAAACACATTTCTTACCTATTCTGTGTTTCAACCAGTAGTAGTGCAACTACCTCTGTGTATAACTCTAGAGCAGGTTAAGCAGATACGAGCACTGTCTGACATGCTTTGGGGTAAATTGTGCCACTGCCAGGAGACTGCACTGGCACCTTTGCAAGTGAACTGCAGTCTTGCTCAGATCCAAGAGGCAAGTACAATTTCTGAAGTTCTATGCATGTACTGTTTTTCCACCCCTCTTGAAATCTCGTTTCTGTAAGGTTTTCTGAATTGACAGCTTGTATTGGAACTAAAAAAAAAATGTATTTTTCTGTATGTGCATTAACTAAAAATTGGGCAGTGGCACTTGGGCTTGGTAAAGCTTAATGAAAGAAAGCAGGGATTCAGAGCAATCCAAAATGATCGTGCATTATCCTGAAGAGCACCTACCCACAACTGTCTTCTAAGAAGATAAAACTTTTCCTTAGGAAGTTGGTGAGAAGTACCAGTTGTTTAAAATTTACCTACAGAAGGACTCCACAGTGGGCTTCTTAAACCTAATGAGTGAATTCTGCAGAGAATGTAGGGATTTGCCTTCTAATACCTAGTTTTTTCTTTAGGTGAATATAAGCGTGTACCAGGTATGGCAATAACATTAAGAAAGTGCTCATATGTTGTATGAGCATTTTCACGTTTGAGTGAATTGCTTTTCAGTCTTATTGTCTCTTGGTAGTATTTGCAAAAATTATATATGGGAATGGTTTACCTTTTCAGTAAACTGATTACTCTAATTACTCTTTCATGCCCTGTGTTCATTTTTTTCCTGAAATATTCCCGATGTTTCCTGTTTCAGGAGCCTTCATATGCCTTTTGAAATCTTTTTCACTTGTTTTCTAGTCCATTTTTACAAGCTCTCTCAGTTCCTAGCTCCTTTCTAGTCTTAGTAGCTTAGAACTAAATCAAATAGACATCTGAATGAAGGTTTTACTATATGCTTTATATTTTAATGGATTTCTCAAATTTTCTTGGCTTGTTTTTGTTACCTCATCCTCTGTGAACAGCTTCTGTGTCTTGAGGTGTGAATTGTAAAGTACTTTGTTTTGGAAGCAGTTAGGTAGTTTGTGACCTGTAAATTACTAGCTCAAGTAATTTCTTTTCTTTTTATTTCAAGTAAGTCTCACCTTGGTTTTTCCTATGCTGTATTTTATCAGCATGCTTTCCATTCAACGGGCTCATTAATAGCTCTTCAGTTGTTCATCATTATTGAGGTATGTTCACACAAATTTTGCCAACTTTTCCTGCCCTTTTGATCTCATTTGTTGGACTTGGCTTAAGCATTAATAATCCTTCAGTACTAAATGCTTCATAAAGGGACAATAGACATGGATTTTATTATTATTTTCCTATTTTATACACCTCTTTCAATTATTTGACAAAATCTCACCTTTATTTTTTGACTACTTACAGCCTCTTTGTTAAAGCTTGCAGTGGGGGTGGGATTTTTTCTTTTTTAATATGAGCAGAGTCATGGTGACCTGAATTTCTTTGCTGTACTCATTAAATGCTCAAATAATTTCTGATGGAGTAGAAGTTGTGATTTTTCTTTATGGTATTTAGTCTGGCTTTTGCCATCCTACCTGATTCATACAGGTGCATAAGTTGTACTTTTAAGTACTCTTCCTGTGCTGCTGTTAATGTTTTCTTGCTATGCTGGTGTCTATGGAGGAATGTGAATTACTTGTGAATCTATAACAGTTGCTGTACTTTCCGCACAGTGGCAGAAATTTTAGATCCATGTTTATAATTTTAGCTCTGGGAGCTTGATGACAAGCTCCCACTTGACGTTATCTTGACAGCGGTATCACCCCTTTTTGGTATCACATATTAGGTGGGGACAAATTAGTAAAGGGTTAGTATAAGAGTGCACTGAGAACATGTCAGGTAAATTCACATGAACCTACTGTGTTATAAAAGCAAAGGATTTGCTTATTCTTTGCTTTTGAGGAGAGAAGAGGCAATAAAGACATGCAGTTGGGTATTTAACGTCATTGACTGCATGAACAAACTTGGAAGTCCCACACTTGAATGGTTCTGCTTTGCGTTCTCTATTCAGATCTTCATGTCTCTTAAATGTATATTAAATCCTGAAAGTTTACAGCTGTTCCTCCACACCTTTATTGCAGCTTTTCTGTACTGTAAAGTTTGGTGTCTGGTTTCACTACAGAGAAATAGAGATCTTCCACACTTCGAACAGTAACTTCTGTTATAACACAGAGTTGAAGTACTTTCAAAATGCCACCATACAATTTCACCTATAAAAATGAGTCAGATTTTTGCCTAAATTATAAATAAAAAAAAAAAAAGAAAAATGATTTCAGGTCTTTTGAACTATGTCTGACAATTTGTTTGGCAAAGGCTACTAAATAACTGTAAGGGTTTTCATTTCTTCTTGGTCTTAAGATTTAGAGGTAAATGAAACTTGGGCAATCTCTGCATCTGAATCTGACAGGTTCTGTTTTCTTGCTCCAGTGGGATGAGATGACTCATTTTTAAATGGAAACTTGTTAACATATAATAAGCTGTGAAAATTGTATTGCTAAAGTAACACTGATCCCTTAAAATGCTTTAGGAACTGTGAACCTTCCTATTCCTTTTTTTTTCAGTACATTTAAAATTCAGTGCCTTTTTTATGAAGTGGAAAAGTGTGAGCCAGCAAGAGGGCAGCGTGCGCAGTCCTGAAGAGCATTATAGATCACCTGTACCACGTGAATGAAAGGATGCAAGTAAATGCTGCTATTCAAAATGCTGTTTTGACTAACAAGTAAATCAGTAGTGCAATACTCTTCTAGAAAGTATACTGCAATTGCAACCCAAATGTACACCACCTTTAGTATGTGATAACAATGACTAATGTCTGTTCTTGTGCCAGGGTCTTGCAAAAGCAATAGCTTGCTGTCTTCTTTTTAGGTGGGCATTCATGTTGTTGGATATGATTTGTTAGAGAAATCAACACTTAATGTTTTTTGACCAAAATTGACTTAATGTGAAAAATAACTTATATCTAGTATATTTAAAACTGTAGTATTTTCTGGTCTTTTGCATGCTGCTGCAACCCTACACTCTTTTTGTATTTTAAAATGCAAAATTTTTTCTGCCATATTCTTAGTGTGTCTTTTCTTGTTAGAAAATAGGCTGTTTCCCCTGTTGTTTCTTGACTATCTACCCAGGCTGATACAGAAGCTGACTAATGGAAGTGTCATGTAGCCATTGACACATTAGACAAGTTTTTTCCTTGCATTTTCTTTCCCATGTGGTAATATTAAATGGTTTAAGAGTGGGAGGTTAAACAAAAAGAAAGAAAAAATAAGACTCTCTAGCTTGACAGATTGTCTTCAGCAGTGGGAGTCCACAGTTATGAGAAAAGAGTAACAAGTAAGAAATGTTCTTTTCTATTTTCTTAAATGGATTTAGCTTGGAATTTACCTTGACATCATATGGCATGAGTGTGTGAAGTAATACAACGGTTAATGAATTAATGCTGATTTAGTCCATTTTATTGAAGGAATGGATGGATAAAGTTGTTGATCTCAATGTCTTACTATAGAAAATAGTCATCTTAAAAAGGGGAGAACTGGGATTTTGGAGACTTCTTTGTTGGTGATGGGGATTTTGGAGGAAAGAATTCAAAAGAGGTGTCTTGCTCTAGTTTTCAAGCCAGATTTTACTTCTAAGCTTCTTCACAAAAAACATCTCTTGAGTGTGGGCCAGGCCACAGGGAATGTGTTAAGTGGAATTATTCTCCCACCTGTAATTGAAACTGGTGGTGAATAATGGGCTATTTTTTTTTTTAATTTTGATCACCATTAGATTGGATACATACATCTATATGGTAATTAATTAGTGGGTTCTGTGGGTTACTGACTTAGTTTTTCACCTGTGTTCAAGTCTCTCAAGTTGAAATAAGCTTGGTGGCTTTTTTTTTTAATTCCTTTTTATGTCACAGGACCAGTAGTGCATTCAGTACAATTATAATTGGTAATGCAAAGAAGCCTTTCAGTTGTGGGTAGCTGGTATGTTTAGAATACTAAGTCCAGAGATGATGATGATAATACAGCCTTAAAGAATTGCGGATAAGAGCAGCAGTTAGAGAGTTAGACAGTTAGAGAGAACAGGCTCTGGCAACATTAACCAAGTGTCTTGATGATTTCTCTTTGGAGAATTAGGATGTTTATTTCCATTTGAATATGTAGAAGTCTAAACTTAACCCTTTTTTGGTGTACAGTGTGTTTAAATGTAAGTTAACTTTCAGGAATTAGCACTGCAGGAGAGAATGTGAATGTTGAGGGCCCAGGAAAATCAAGCATACAGGTGTTTATGACAGCTTGCCTAATGGAAATCCTTGCAAGTTTATGTCCCAGTGAAAAGTGGGGTGCTACTTCATGTTCCTTGCTTTTGCACTGGCATTGGCCTAACTTTGTGCTGTCACAACCTGTCTCCACCAAAGACAGGGCAACTGTGATTATGTTAGAAGAGATTTCCATGGTGTCAGGTGTAGTGGTTATCACATTCGCCTAATTTTCATTTTAGTGGAATAGGATTAAAAGAAAAGCAAAACAGGTTGAATTCAAAAATAGAAACAGTTAGATTTATTAACATACAATAAAGGTAAACAAACAAAAACCAACTACGAAACCCTCTCAAAAACAACCCCTCTTCCTCCCTAGCAACAATCTACTTTTCCACGAAAACAATGCAAAGGGACAAAACATCAGAACTCTTAAGTCAGCATCACTTAATAAAATAGTCTTTCATTCAGTCTTTTGAGAGAGACAAGTCCCTCCTGATTCTTCTGGTAACTTTCCACAAGAGACACAGTCTGTTTGTGGCTTCCAGCTCCACTAATGCAGCCCGCCCGACACTGCATTATGTGAGCTT
>WBMY01009489.1:405619-537693 GCA_013397315.1 Donacobius atricapilla
TCCTTTTCCACCCCTCGGTCTTATGGGGTGCGTTTTTAACTCAGCCTGGGCTCGGTGCTGTTCTCCGGGGACCCAGGGGCTGGAGGAGGAGGCCGGGGCCATCTCCCCCTCTCTGTGGCGTCCGCCGAGCTCAGATGCCCTAGATCGCCCAGCTATCCGGAGGGCTGGCCCTGATCCCGACCCCTCGGCCCGGCCACGGCTCCCGGGGACCCCCGGGGCCAGCCGGCCCCTGGGCCCGGGGCCCGCCCGGCCGCAATGTTACCTCATGGCGGGGGTCCGCGGAAAGAGGGCGGGTCTCCCAAGATTCCTGTTTTTAAGCGGTGTCCCAGGGGGTGTACACTTTTTACCTGATTGGCCAGCTTAGCTGTTAGTTCCAAAATGGATTAACAATTGGTTTTTCCTACCATTTATGCTAAACCAATACATCAGGGCTCTTGTGCAACTGGCTTGGGCTAAGCACAGAGTGCAGTGTGAAAAGAAGAACAAGGTGTTGAAGAACCCACCAGGAATGGGTGGGTGCTGCAGAGAACTCATTAAACCTAGTTATGTTTGTCCTTTGCCCTTACTAGTTCAGCAGTGAATGCTGACATTATCAATGTTTGATGTTTTATGTTAGTAAGTCTCAGGGTTGTTTCTTGTGCCACTTTTCTGTCTTGTGTCTGTGTAATCATTCTGCTATGAATTTCAGAATGGTTTAAGAAAAATTATATCTTCATTTTAGCTGGCATTTCTGGTGCAGTATATAACCATATCAGCCTTCTGATGCTCTTTAATATTACTTTTTCTTTAAAAATCAGAAGTCTGAGCATGTTTCAAAAGTTGTCATTCTCAACTCAGTCCTTTGCCATGTGATGAGCATTAGATTACCAGTCATGGGCTCCTCCATGGCAACATCGCAAATTGTTTAATAGTGGTCTTGGTTTGTCTCCCTAAATTAAGATCGGATTTGTCTTTCTTTTTTTTTGCTCTCCATTTTTTTTTTCCTTAGAAGTACATGTGCATCTGTCTTTACAGTCTTGTTAGCTCCTGGAAAGTCTTCTGGTCCTTGGCAGCTCTCCTGGAACTTTGTGGATCGTTTGGAACAATGGCCTTTCCATCCAGTGTTGGCTTCTTGGGAAATAATACCCTTCATGATGAATTGCATTATCCTGTGTTGGGGAAATAAGAGACAAAGGTGCTTTCCTACTTCATGGTAGTTCTGGGAAGCACTGTGTCCTAGTAGAATGAACTCTGGCCATTCTTTAGAAAAGAAACAAAAAAAAAAAAAAAGAAGAGGGAACAGGTTACTCTTCCGGTTTAAATCAAATGCTCTGTAAAAGCTTGCAAGTAATTCTAAAACTAATAATGGAGGAGCTCATTATATAATGCAATGTCAGGAACTACTTTGGTTACTTATGGAAGGAGAAGATTGCTTTCCTCAGCAGTAGCAGGATGTTAATTCTGCCATAGTCTAAGAATTTCTGAAGAGCAAGCACAGGCACCTTCAGGAATATATCTGAAATAAAGCTGTGCATATTGCAGTTCTGAGTCTTTGAGGGTAGGGCACCACACAGTCACCTAGCTTGAATTTTTATTATTTTACTGTTAACTGCAATGATTTTGCTTTTATGATGACTCAGATGAATCATTTTTCTTGTGTTCTTCCTAATGCAGTTGCATGTGGTCAGGCATAATTTTCATTGAAGCTGGTTGAGCTTCCAAGAATCCTGCTTGTTCTGTGCTTCATTCATCTGCACTCCCTTCCTGCCTCATTTGTACTTGGTCTCCTACTCTGCTTTTTGCTTTTCTCGCCTGTTTTTTCTTGTGCCCTAGAGCTTTTTCAGTTTTTCATCTCCTTCTTGTCTTCAAGTATTTCTACTCTCCCTTCATTTACAATCTTTAATATTTAGAGCCTGCCTAATGAAGAGGAATGATTGCTTTACTCCACACTTCTCCCTTACACCCCCAGATTGCAGAGGAGCAGGCCCACTTCCCTGCCTGGAGCTGTGTTTGTGCTGTGGGATCATCAAGCAAATACCTATAACCTGAGTAAACCTGTTCTTTCTCACAGAGGTGGTTATTGGATGGTGCAATGCCCATTTGAATCAGCAGCTCGACTTTGGAGCTTCGTGCATGTGTTCTCACTGTGGAAGATACTCAAACAGACTAAGCATCTGCAATTCTGAAATGGGGAGTGGGAAAATACATCTCCAGTATTTCTATATATTTGCCACAAATTCCACACAGCATGCTCATCAAAATGGGCAGTGAAATTCTTATGTTGGTATTTGGGAGTGTCAGCCCATCCCTCCTTTCTTGCTTGCTGAAGTTTCTTCTTGACCTACTGGCTGGTATTTTCCAGCACTGAACAGAGAATAGCAAGGATTCCTCCAAGAGAGTTGCAATTCAGCAGTAGCAACTTTTGAGATGTGATTTGCTTGAATTGCATCAATCTATACTTAGGCCGATAGAGTGGAGTTGTTACTCTGGCATATAACTAATACACTGTGTTATAGCTGTAAATGCTGTAAACAGTAAACAGTTTGTGCTGTTTATTGGGACTGTTATGGTGTGTGCTATAAAACCTTCATTCAAAACCTGATTTCATAAACAAAGCCCTTTAATTAAAAAGAAAAAAATAGCCCCCAGTCCACATACAAAAGGAAGGAACAGCTCAAACTGAAAAGAGAAGCCAGAGTAATTGTTATGCACTATACAGTGATGATGGAGAGCAGACAAAGAGCATACACCAAGGAGCCATGGAAATGAAGCAGCATAAAAGGACTGGTGACAGCACCATTGGGAGTGTGCCCACCCTCACAAATGGAGGGATGCATTTGTTTGTACCAGTGAGCAGGAATGGAGTTCAAAATGATCACACAACGCATTTGCTAAGGGACCAGGCTCAGCAGGCCCAGGCCAGAGGAACTTCAGTTTCATTTTAAAGAAATTCATGCTTTTTCTCTCAAGATACAGAGGCAGGATATAAATAGCAGTGGGCTCGAATAAGCAGTCAGCCTCTGCAGCAGGAAATGAAGACATCTAAGAAATGCCCTTTGTCCCACATAGATGTGTGTGTGCATGTTTACTTTCCCTCCATTTAAAAGACTGCTTCAGGTTTGATTTGTTTCAGAACTAACTCAGTTCTCAGTTCAGAATCAGTGCAAGCCTTTCCTTAGCAGACTGGTCACCATAGAAAGATTTGATTACCCTTGAGCGAGTAATCCACGTCATCCTAGACTGCACACGGTTGCCTTAATCCTTGGTGAGCTCAGTACCTTAGGAAGGGAGAACCAATACTTCAACAATTTTAGTAGCGTACCAATTTTTGATTGCATTATAACTCCTCTGCTCTTCCTCCTTCCCTACCATACCAATGGCTTGGGCACACATACCCCTTTGGCTTCTATGATAAGTTTTGCAGCCTTGGTACTTGAGCAAGTTGTTTTAAGTCTGATACTTAGAATAAAACCACCTTGAACTTGCTTCTCACACTAGCCTTTCCCACTGAATATGAAGAACATCTGCACTTACATTGTCATACCCATGCCAGGGAACCTCATTGCCCACTGCCCTCAGAAGAATGTGTTGCTTGCCATCAGTACACAGAAAATACAGGATTGCTCCATCCCCAGTGGAAGAGCAGTATGAGGCTATCTGTCAATACTAAGTAATTTCACATCAGCATGAATTGGGAGCTGGTGATGCCTAAAACTGAATGAGGAGAGGTCAAGTATGGTGTGTGTCAATTCTGAATCATCTCTTTTCAGTAAAGAGGTTTTAATCTCTGTGCTGGCCTTCCTATTTATACAGTTGTACCAGTACACTTACCGGTACTCATACATTAGGGGGATGCAAGGCCTTAAGAACACTGACTGACTGTGACACTTCTGTTTTTAAAGCAAGAGAACATAATTGTTGCAAAAGCAGCAGATCTGAGCTAAAATACACCTTTCTTGTTAGTGATACTGGCTGACCTGGTCTCTTTGCTGGTTCTTCATCAATCCTTGTGTGACCTTGTACTTTTAAATGGGACCCATTTCCTCCCAGTCAGGATGGGTGCAAGTGAGTTATGAACTCTTGACAGGGTGCTCTGGACTAATCCTCCTGTGGATTTTCAGCTGCTCTGCTTTCCAGTCATAAAAGCCATCTTTTACTGGCCTGAAAAAGAAAGATTTTTCCAGAAGATTTTATCTGTGTCAGCAGACATTAGGAAGAACAGTCTTGAAATTAAGTCATGGTAAATTGTGATCTAGAGAGCTACGCATTTTTATGCTCATCTATGATAGGTACTGAAAAAAAATAGGGAAAGTTAATGAAGACATTTCTTTCTCTGAATGTCTTTCACCCTTCCTGTAGTCCTTATCCTTTCCAGCTGATAGAGAAGTTTGACAGTGCTTCTCCCCCTCTCAATTTCTTGCCCTAGAACTCGGGAAACTGGTCAGTCTTGGTACTGTCTTCTGGTAAGGGATTACAATTTACACTCACCACGTTTTAAATTTACAGACTTGTTAACGTGTTTCAGCAAGATTTGCGTGTCATTATGTGAGCACAGACAAAAATCACTGCTCCTCAGATGCTGCCTATACTGAGAAGCGCACATGTACGTTGTCTGGCACCCTGATTGTTCGTGTGAGAATGCTTTTGTTTTTAATGGACAATGACCATGAACTAAGATGCAGAAAAAGGAAATCATTTACAAAGAACCTCGCAACATTATGCAATAACCACAGAGAGCATCAACATTTACTTTACATGTTCTTTAAGGGCTTATAGCAAGGCAGGCTGAAATTTAATGGAAAGATCAAAATGACTAGACTTGGCTTTGGATCAAGCTCTAATATAATTCATTTCTTACTGACTTCTGTTTGATATCAGAAGGTATTAAGGCACTTGCACTTAGGATTTTAAGAGGCTGAATTTTAGAAGATACAGGGGATCAGAAATGCTAACTTTTATTCCAAAGCAGCTGACTAAATTATATATCAGTGTTTTCTGAAAGATCTTAGACAAGGCATATTTACTTTACCAATCTTGCAAAAAGTATAAAAAATAGATATGGTGCCAAGTCTGCAAAGAGAATGTCATATGAAAGGGGATTTCATGCTTACTTCAGTGTGAACTATTGCACTGTTCTTGATTTGAATCTGACTTCCTAAGTTTTCTTCTGTAGAATTACTGTGGCTTTTCTCAGATTTTCTGGTTATTAAAATTCAGCCCTCTGACTTTAGAGCTTCCTTGTCTAATGTTATTTGATCCTACCTAGGGGAATGTGTTTTAAGTGTTAGATATTTTTAATGGATAAAACCTTAATAGTAAGAATTTAGAGAATATTATACTTTGGGACTTACTTCTCATCTTGGAGAAGAATGTTATTTGCTTTCTCAGTTTTTTCACCTTTCAAATAATGTTCCAGCTCTTCAAGGAACACTATGTTACTGTGCCTATGCACTTGGACCTTACGTTCCCATCCCATAGAGATTTTGCAAGTTTTCTTCATCTATAATAAGCTAATATTAAAAATAAATTCTGGATGTCTCATAGAATCCCAGAATGGTTTTGGTTTTAAGGGATCTTAACGATCATCTAGTTCCAACCCCCCTGCCTTCCTTTTGACCAGTTTGCTCAAAACCCCATCCAGCCTGGTCTTAGACACTTGTGGGGATGAGACATCCCCAACTTCTCTGGGCAACCTGTTGCAGTGCCCCATCACCCTCACAGGTAAATAATTTCTTCCTAATATCTAATCTAAATCTACCATCTTTCAGTTTAAAACCACTTCCCCCTTATCCTGTCACTAGATGCCCTTGTGAGAAGTCCCTCTGCAGCTTTCTTGTCAGCTCCCTTTAGGTACTGGAAGGAGCTGTAATGTCTTCCCGGAGCCTTTTCTTCTCCAGCCTGAACAACCCAGATTCTCTCAGCCTGTTTTCCTAGGAGAGGTGTTCCAGTGCTCTGATTGTGTTTGCAGCCCTGGCCAGAACTCCAGTAGGTCCACATCTTTGGTGTGCTGGGCCCTCAGAGCTGGATGCAGCATTCCAAGTAGGGTCTCACAGGAGCAGAGTAGGGCGCAGAATCCTCTCTCTCCCTTGCCCTGCTGCCTACACTGCTTTTGATGCAGCCCAGAACCATCAACTTTCTGAGCTGCAATGTGCGTATTATGAGGTCATGCCCAGCCTGTATTTTTGTAGAAACATATTTTCCTCCAGTCTTTTGGAATTACAGAGGAGACAGTATCACATATATTCCCAGTTTTGGAACTTGCCTTTGAGATAGTCACTTGTTGCACCGTTGTAGTGAAAAACTTCTTCAGTGTATGAAAGAGCTTAAAAAGTAGATTAGGAATGATTGCTTTCAGTTCCTTCATCTCATGGATTTTGATGTTTATCTTTGTGGTGGTATAGCAATACAACACACAACTGTAGCTGAAGTTTGGCAGTTTCTTCCTCTTGAGTTCTCTTTCAGCTTCTCTGTAAGAAGAAGCATTAAGCTTACTACTTAATGATGTTCCTTTCTTCTCCGCTGGTTGGAACTGACTAGCTTCACGAGCTTCATATTTAAGTAATCATTATAATATGTTTAGTATTGGAGGTTGGATACTTAAAAGAGCAGTGAGTTTCCAGGCAGGGATCAGATCCTGACAACTGCTTTCAGAAGGATTTAGTGAGGTTACACCTGTTTATTGCTGCAAACTGGTCTTTTTTTTCTTTCTCTCGCTGCCATTTTCCCATGTCTTCAGTGATTCACAGCCTCCTACACAGCAGTCCACTGGGACTGCCAGAGATGACTTTGTTATTAGTGGATGTTTCTTGAATGACCCAAGTTTTCCTTGTAATCTGATTCCATCAAGGGGATGGTGTTAGGCCTCTGGGATTTTTAGGAATTACTTGCATTGCACACACTTAAAGGAAGCTTGTTCAAAGTGACCTAAAACCTTTGAAGCCTCAAAGGAATCACAATTTTTCAGTTCTGGGCTCAAAAACATTACTTCCTCAGATGCCTGCACTTTTGGACAAGTGTGCTTGCTCCATGCCAAGCTCTCCTTTTTGCTTTCCTTTAGTCCTAAACTCTGTGTGTCACAGTCCTGCTTGGATGTGAGGCATCCATGTCAAATGACCCCCTACGACCCCCATGCTTTCACTCTTGTGCCTTCCTATTGTATCTGTGTGCTCAGTAGATGAGATTTCTCAATCACTTATGGAGCTGAAAGGACAACCTTAGGCCATACTTATGAAACACCATTTAAAAAGCCTCTACAAATTCTACAAACTTCAGCTTGTCTTAAATGTGTGAAGGTCCACCTACCTGACAGAGTGGTGTATTTCCATTTTCGGAGAACAATAATGATTCAGAAATATCATAAGATTACTTCTGTTCACTGTATACATGCTTTGTAGATGCCCCCCAAAATAGAGAGAATTAAATAAGGAATTAGAAAAATTAAATGGTACTGTGCATTTTCTGCCATTGGTTTGTTAGAACTCCTGTTCTTCCACGTGCTTTACAGCACTGAGAAGTATAAACACAGCTAGTTTCCTCCTTTTTCAGCACTGCTTGGGCAGCGTATCCCTCTGCTACTCGAATTTATTGCCAGAGTTGCCAAGTGGCAAATCACATGGATTCATCACATGAATGGATATTTGTTCATGTGGAATTGCTTTGGTGCTGCAAAACAGTTTCCTATAGGTCACGGATTTGCTGTCATTCAGGTGCTCAGCAATGTTATTCATCATTTTTTTTTGCTGTTGATCAGAGCCACACTTCAGGCTGTGAAGAAGGGTACAGAGGATATTCAGTATAAATCTGAACTGTGCAATTCTCTCTTAAGGTATGTGTTGTAAAGAAGGCAGGGAATTAATTCCCCCACTTCTGCCACAAGTGGGATTTAAGGGGAGCCAAGAAACTTCGGCTGATGCTCCATATTTTATTGCGTGTCAGGCAAGCTCAGAAACTTTCTTCATGAGGGCTGTGCATGCTTTTGACTGATGCTAGATTTCACCCGTTTTAGCAGTGGGAGGTTGTTTAATTAAAAGGGAATAAGTAGCATGTACTATATCAAACACTTTAATTCTGAAAACTTGGAAATGAGAATTAATAGATTCATGCAGAAGTGTGCTTACAGGGGATTAATGACTGTTGTTAAGCTGGTGATTATTCATTTCCAATTTGAATACATTGGTCTGAGAATATCTTGGGATCCAAAAAATTAAAAAACGAAGATGTGGGGCCTTGGGGGTGGGAACTCAGGGGCTGAAATGTGTTTCCCTTCAGTGCTACAGCATTAAAATGCACTGGCTGATGCTTCAAGTCACTGTGACTGTCATTTCCACCCTGCATGTGGCCTTGAGACTTTCTGTTCAGTTTTCATCCATGCCATAATACTGAGGGTAAGGTTTAAAGAGAGCAGTGAAAATAAAGGTGCAAAATACTAGTAAAAACCCAATTTCATGCCACTACTTGAGGGGAGCCACAGTGAAGGTTTGTATGATGTTCACATGGGCTTTGATGTCATGCTGCTATCACTGACATCCACAGTCCTCCAACTATCTCTGAGACTTGAATCAGACCTAGTTTGCTTGGATTATCAGAGCAACCGGTGTTCTCCCATCTTGCTTCATCCAGAATAAAAGAAACTGCTTCACAGTTCTAGGACTGGGATTTAAAACAAATGGGCAGTATTAAGAGTAAGCCCTTTTTAAAAAGGTGCCCTGTGAAATAGTATTTGAAGAAAAACTGATCAGGGGGAAGGGAAGCAACAAGAGAAAGCTGAGGTACACAAGTGTGAGATTTTCATGCAGCAAGCATGGGGTGGGGGGTGAGCAAGAAAGATCAGGCTGTGGAATGAGCCTCCACTGATATTCACACAGAAAGGGAAGAGCATTAAATCAGGTCTATTGATTGGCACTGATATAAAAGTAATGCTTTTCTCTTAAGCACAACTCTGCTGTCACAGCTCTGTGGTTACTGATGTGTGCTCCCAACAAAAGACATTACCTTAATACAGAGCTGTGAGCTACAGGCATAACTGGGGCTGTGGCATATTCTCAAGCATGGTTACAAGCAGACAGGTTTTTTTCTAGTTCATGTTTACATCTGTATTTTTCTCTCCTGAATGCTTCTGTTGATAGTCAGACTTTCTCAATTGTTATTGCTCACATTAAGTGGGTAGGAGGAGGAAAGAGTAAAAACCTGAATGCTTATAATGTTCCTCACCACTGCAAAATCATTATTAACAACAAGTGACATCAACACAGGGGATTAGAGAAGCACAGAAATAGTACATGAGGAGTTAAAAAGACAATGTAAGTGGCTGTGAATCATCATCTTCCCTTTCTCAAATGAAATGCTCTCATCCACTAACTCATCTATCTCAGTCCTCATTAAAGTTAGTGGGAGCTTTTCCATTAACTTTAAAAGGATATTGGATCAACCCCAGATCCTCCGTGCTGGGTGTAACAGGCACAGTTGTTAAGCTCAGAGGTGAGCAGAGGGAATTTATGACTGAAGAGTCAGTGTGAAATTTCAGCCCTGTTGAATCCACTGGTGCAACTCCCATTAACTTCATTAGTGCTGGGATTTTGCCACTGTGACTCAGCATGGAGTGAAATCAATGTGGCAAGAGATGGCAGGATGTTTGACAACAGAGACGCTAGCTGTGTTTTATCCATGGCTGGAATGCTGAAGTGTAAACTGTTTTCTCTGTTAAAGTTTCATGCTGCCACTTCAGTGGCAATAGGAGAATTGAGCCTGACTGCGGCTGCCTGTCTCGTAAGGAGAGAAATTCCAGTATGGCATCTGGCATGGATTTGCCTTCAAAAATGCTCCCTTGGGAGATTTCCAGTTTATCCTGAGGTGGCTGTATATAATATGCAGTAGATAAATGGAATATAGTACACTTCCATCCAGCGGCAGAGACCATGCCCATAATCCCTTTGCAGGTAGAAGAAAGCATAAAGCTAGAGCTCAAATAAAAATAGGGAATTTGGAAGAAAAGAGGCTTCTTAGAAAGTAATGAGCTGTACCCATCCAGCTGTGCTATCTGCAGGGAAATGATATATTTTTGAATTGGAAAGAGATGTGTGTGTGTAAGGAGAACAAAATGATTGAAAACACATGGAAATGGAAAGGATTTTCACTGCACTCTCCCCAAATCAGAAGAGAAAGATGTCCATTATAATAATTGCAGTGTAAGCCTCAGAAATATGCTGCAGTGTGAGACCAGATCCATCCCTGGAGGGCTTGCAGGCAGAGATGAATATAAAAAGTCACAGGAGTTCAGGGATAGGTCAGTACAGTGATTTCAGTTTCAAGCAGCTAGTACAGGGTTTTCCAGAAAGGGCTGGAAATCTTATTTCCCTTAAGCAGTTGTAGTTGAACTTCAAAACCCAAAAGCTCTTAAAACACCAGTTACTTTATGAAATGTTGGTGGTTATCAGTATCTAATTCTAGCCTGTTTCCCAACCAGGGGCTGCCTTTGAAGTATCACTCCTGAGAGCTGCTCTGTGCTCCTCTCTGCCCTAGCCTACTCCTTGAGCAGGCTCTGAATGAAAGGGTTTGTTGTAGGCATGTGCTTTGCCTTTTACTTCTACATGCTGTTGACCAGTATTAGCAGTACCTTCCTCAAAAGAGATGAGGATGATAACAAGGTGGTGCTTAATTGAAGTCCCTGAAAGGACCTCACTGGCTTTAGGCTCTGTCTGCAACCACCGAAGATCTGCCCTTGGTGGGGGGCACATTGGTGCTGCATTGTAGTGCCTGGTTTTAGATGTGCTGCCTGTAAGTCTGATTCCTCCTGGGGTTAAATGCTTCATTCTTCTTGGGGTTAAATGGTTCATTCTTCCAAATACTATCTTATTGGTAGTGCCAGCATGTCATTAATGTAGTAAATCATTAAATGGGGAACATTTTTCCATAAATTATGCCAGTCTACTTTTCTGTGTGATAATGGTTAATGTGGTCCCCATTGTGGTGCCTCCAACACCCACCCTCCACACCCCCCATCCACATCTTTTTCTGGAGCATTCAGAGTGCATGACTTCATCTGCTTGATTATCTGAAGCCTTGGGAATGCTGGCTTTGTCTCTGAAACCACCAGAATGTGCTGAGCAAACACCGCTCCCAGTCAGGCTGCATCAGGGCTGGCAGTTAAAGCCTCCCATGCAAGAAAACTTGCTAGGAGCTGCTTTTCAATGAGATCATCTTTAATGATAGGGGTTTGTCTTATTTTGGTGGACTGGATGGTACACGAGGGCAGTATCAGGGCCAAATAAAAGAGCTGTTGTTTCTGAATGTTTTTGTAGCTTTCTAGGATTGCATTTTTGCACAAAAGTGGGCATTCGTTCTTAGTTACATTGCAGTTTCATCTTTCATACTGACAATATGGTTTCTGTCATTGGCAGCAGTGCCAGTAAAATCTACTATGGATTTTTAAAATGTAATTTTAAAATACATTTACAATTTCATGCCTCCCTTTTCTCCAAGAGGCATGAAGAGCTGCATCTCTGATGATGCAAACTTCTTAATAACTGTGCTATTCACTCCAGTCTGTCTGGCTGTAGAGCATTGTTGTTCTTGTGCATCAAGCAGCGGGAGTAGGCTGAAGCAATGGGAAGGGAAGAATTGCTGACAAGTATCTAATGGGAGCCATTTCGTGGGAACTCCTGTGATTGGAGTGCAGGAACTCTCTGTGCAGCATCTCCAACTTGTTGAAGGGTGTGTATTTGCTGCCACAGATGTTCTGATGTGCAGAACAGAAAACTAGGATGGGTTAGATATTACTGGGGTACAAGGAAGAATATTATGTTTCTGTGTTACCTGATAATATCTAAGCTATGCAAATGCAATCTTTCATGGTCTGCAGATATCTCCTTCTGCCCTCCATGAGGAAGATAAGTTTTTATAGCTTGCTCAGAACTCAGGCTGCGGCGTTACATTGTCAGGAGTGATCCAAAGGAGGGGAGGTAGTGTGTGAAAGAATGGACCATGTGAGTTGCATACCCTGACCCCCAGTCTGTCAAGTCACACCTTGACATCTTGAATTTCCTCCTTGAATAGTCAAAAAATGTGGGCCTGCCGCTGTTTTTACACAGCAGAGAGAAATAATGCAGATGGCAATTACAACCACTGTTCAAATCTTAGTCAAGCATGTGCTTATTAGTGTGAACGGTGTCAAGGTCCCAGCTTTCTCCCTGTCAGGCAGTACAACCCCTGCAGGTTTAGGAGCTGCCAGTGCATATGAGGACATTTGCTGTTTTCTGTTCTTGCACGTATATGAAGTTGAGCGTTACCCTGGTGTTACAGTGGTTGCTTACAGCACAGCTTTTTGGGGAAAATAAATTATGCCAGTCAAACTAGGAAGTGATCCAATATCTGCTCATAACCCACATTAAATAAAACAAAGCTTGTATTTTATTCTTGTTTAGAAGAGGTTTAACTCTCTGGCATGAGGCCCTCTATATTCTCTCCTAGTCCATCACACAAGCATCAAAGAAATTGTTATAGCTTGGCCAGAAATGCTTAAAGATGTTTTAGAAAAGAGCTTATTCTCACTGAGCTGAGAAGATGAGCTTGTGCAGAGCTGAAACCAGCTTTCAAGAGCTTTGCAAGTGGAAGCTTCGAATGTCCAGCCAAGAAATTGGCTCAATTTTTATTGTTTCTATTAAGATTAGTGCTTAAGACAGTGTTAATACACAGTTTTGCATGACCTAACAAAGACAAGATGTAGCTTTATCACAGATGATGAAATTGAAGTTTTTCCATTGAGACAGAAACTAGAGAAGCTTACTGTGGACAGCCGCTGACTCTGAACATTTTAGAATTCTTAAATCCAACAAATTTGTATCCATGAAATTTTAAAGACCTGGAGATAAGAGTTCTGTTGATCTCTGTATGTTGATTTTTAGTCAGTGAGTGGTAGAAAGTGTACTGCTAACAGGCTATGAAAATTGGGTGCTGGTGCTAAGTATAGGTCTATCAGCTTGATGTTGATCCTAAGTTAAACAATGGAACTACTGAAATTAGAATCCTTTATTAAGAAATAAAGGGAACAGCATTTCATTACAATCTCTCTACCTGAGCCTAAGTAAAATGGATCTTGTCAAATCAGCCTGATGTATTTCACTTTACCAAGATTACAAACTTGCCTGATAAAAGTTGCAGTGGTCGCCTGAGTGGGCCTTCTTCACATCTCGATCCAGAGAGAAAATTAATGATGTCCAGCAGAAAGTGGTTTTGATGCTGATGGATCTCCAGGTGGAGATGGATGGAGGGAATCATCTTTGAGCTGTTGGTATATATAGTAGGGTTCCTCAGGGGTCATTTACTGTTTTTTTACTATTTAACTCTTGCGTCAGTAGCTTGCTAGAAAACATGAAATTATTGCTGCTACTGTTTCTAGATGTGCATGCAGCCTGGACACAACTGAGGGAATAACTAAGTCAGCTCACTGTATGAGCTATCCACATTATTTAATCAACTGTGAGAATATAAGAAACACTCATATATTATTTGCCTGGTACCAGGTCTTCTATATAAAGTCAGGACAGCAGGTCTTGAATGGGCCTGAGGCTTTGGGAGGCCCTGGTGGATGGAAAAGGGAGTATAAATCCAACACTGCCAGGTTGTGGGGTTTGATAAGGCACCATTGTGGATGTGGAAGGAAACATTAGAAAACTTAACTCAGTATTGGTAAAAAGGAAGTGTGTTGTTTACAAAGTCACTGTATGTTGGATAAAATCCACTTTTGTGCAGAGGGCTAGCAGAGATGATATCAGGGCTTGGAATGAGATTTTCATCTTGGTCTGCCATTCAGTGCAGAGGTGGAGTTTCACCTAAGTATGTTATTGTGCTATATTAGGATTTAAATTCCTTATTTACTGTTTTCTGGCAAACATTTAAGTGAATGTTCCATTAAGTAGACATTTATTTTTAATAACATTGACATTTATCTTGCTTTTCTCCTGACATTTTTGGCATCTTCACAGATACCTGCATAGCTATTTCTGTTCTAAAATTTTCAGTAGTTAATTGATTTTCTGCATATCTGTGGGAGCAGCTATCAGCAAAGAGAAAGGGAAGCACTCTAGTTTCACATCCTTTGATTAAAGGTAAATTGAAATAATTAAAGGTGTGGTATTTAATGTAGAGGCTTTAGGGCTGAAAACCAACATCCTGATACCTGCTGAGAAGTACCTTACTCCACAAATAATCTCTGTTTTAGTAACTCCTGCCATGGCTAAGGCTCACATTGGAATGTGGCCCACAGTAATTACTGTTTTGAGACAAAGGGGATGCTTTCTCTTCACCCAGAAATAAATCACTTTGATTGCTTTTCTCCTATGGCAGTGGGCTGTATGTATGATTTAAGATGTACAATGCAGCAGTGGAGCCTTTTAGAACTGGATCATCCCACCGGTCAGCAGTAAGAAAGCTGATGCAAGTGATGGGTGAGCAGATAAACACTAACAATTTTGGGAGCTGGCAAGTGCCAAGGATGCTACATGTACAGCTAAGAGCACTGTATGTGTTTCGGTCTCTGGAGGAGAGACCCAGCTTGCCCACATGTGGCTAAGCTGCAGGAATGTCTCAGGATTGCTCTTGGGGGATTGTCTGAGTGCAGAGTGTAGCTGCAGTCACGTCAAGAAAACCAGTCCATCGTGTCAAGTGCTAATAACAGGAATTAAGTAGTTCTGTAAACACATTTTATGAACAAGTATAATCAGTTTGGTATCTCTTAACAGGCTGGTATGTGATGACTCTGGAGAGCTTTGGAACAGCTTTAGGAAGGGGAGGCAAGGCAGAGCATTGTCCCCTCTGAGAGGGTATTTGCTGAAGGTGTGGGGCTTTCTTGTGGCTGTGAGTGGGGCTGCTCTATGTACAGCTGGGCCTGACCTCACAAACGCAGGGTTGTTTGTTGTTGTAGTAACCAGCCACCTGAGAAAGGTTTCTAAAACAGTTCTTTTTTATTACTTGGTGAGCATCAAAACAATTATAACTATGGCAGAAATTGCTGATGGGTTTGTATCAATTTCCTTTTGCTAGTTGTCTTTTCTTTCTTTACTCTGGGGTCTGAGATGTTTTTGGAATACCAGGATCTTTGTCTTTCTCTTCCATGGCTCTAGCTCCTGTCCAGGCTGTGAAATCTACTTCAGTCTCTCTGTGTCTCATCCTGCTGCGAAGCCACTGAACTTTTAACCAGTTCTGTAGTTAAACAGCCACTTCTGACAGTGCACATCTTGCTCTACATGCCCCCAGTTTCTGTACTGGAGGCACAGCAAGAACTGGAGGAACCGCCTCTGCCAGCAGCCACCCACCTCTTCCAGGGCCTTCCACCTGAGCAGGCAGTTCTTGCTGCTCAGTGTCATCCCTGCTCTGGCTGAGAGCAGAGGTGAACAGGGAACACCAAGATTCCATGTCACAGAGCATTGCGCAAAGTCAGTGCACCTGGGCTCGATACCGTGCTTTGTCTTCTGGTTCAGCTGAAAGGCTGACACAGAAATTTTAGTTAAACATGTTAAGTAGGCACCCAGAACCTGCTACAGACAAGATCACTTCATTGTCTTGCATGTGTTCATTTGAAAAAACAAATATATGTAGTTTGCATGTCTAATGCAACTAGAGGAGACAGGAAAAGATCAGACGTTGTTGTATTTAATTTCTAGTTGTTCTACTTTTGTGTAAAATCAGCATTGTGATTGAGGCATTCTTATTATTATTTTGCAGATATTGTTTGTAATGGGGGGCATTGCCATGTGGCGTTCTTATACCCCCTTTTTGATTTGTTCTTTATGAAATCTTGTGTTTTCAGTTCTGAGTAAATTAAAGGGGTTGGATTGGCAGTTCCAGATGTAGATGCTGTCTGTTCATAAAGCAGATCCTGTACAGTAACAGAATAAAACTGCCAGTTTAGGTATGCTTGAGCGCCTCTGATTTGATCTGAAGAAAACCTCCATGCCAGCAGAGAAAGTTAGCAATTTTGTTTTCAGCACAAGCATGAACCTTCACAATGCAGAAATTATGCAGCTGACTGAAGTAAACTGACTGGTATTGCTGCTCTTCCATCCATGTCACTACTTACTGATTATAAAACTCTGCCTCTTTACTCCTTTTGATAGCAGGTTTCGTATTTTCTGAATCTGCTGGGCTTCGGTAACCTGTTTGCTGAGAAAATGTCCTGTTGTCTAATCTTGAGCCTGGTGGTTTTTCCTACATTTTCTTTTTAATTACATTAAAAAGAAAAAAAAAACAGGTGGGGGAGAACTTGGACCCTAATTATGTTTTTTAAGCCATGAGTTCAGCTTGGAGGCTAAACTAGACCTTTTGCTTTTGAATCACTCTGTGGGTGGTGCTGCTTCTGTACGAGCACAAGGTGCCCCTTTCTACATTTGTAATTCAAAATAATTTCCAGCAATATGAGTGCAGATGGAACCAATCATTGGTGCTTATTTCTAGGCTCTTTCTACCTTCTCATCGAGAAAAAAAGGTCTTTCTGATGCTCTTTTGAAGCTGAACATGATGCAAAAATCAGGCAGACCTTTTATCTCCCTCTCTCCAGATGCTTACAATCTTCTCTGTTGAAACATGGGGACAGGGGCATGTGTCTGGCTTATGCATCCAGGCTCCTGTACGCAGGGCTGGAGACAGACCATGGCTGTCTCTGTGGAGGGCCCCAACAAGGTACTTGTCCCAGGCCCAAACTGTGGAACAAATACTTTCCATGAGGTCTGCACCTACCCCTTTTGCAGGCCTGGATCCCCCATCTGACACTGGTCCCAGGCAGGAGCTGAGGTGGGCTGTGTTCACACAAGGCCAGCAGCACCAGGGCAAACTGTCCTTGCCTGCACCAGTTGCTATTAAAACGGGGGGGAGGTTCCTTTTCCAGAAGCCTAATAGGAGGTGTTTCAACCTCTTCTAATTGAGCAGTGCTACAATACGAAATGCCATTTGAAAATCAGTGTTCCTTTGTAGGCAGCTCTTCTCTCTCACTTATCTCACCGTGATCAAGGCATGGAGCTGAGTCACAAGCCCTGCAGCATCTGGGTAATGGCTGACAACAGACCACCTTCACAAGGGGCCAAAGCTTGGCCTAAACTGGGGAAACCATCTCCTTTAAGTAAATCTGGCAGCTCCAACAGGCTGACACAATTCCTCTGCCCTTCATCCAGACCGTGGTTAGCCACTGGTCTGGCACACCGGCAGCATGCTCTCTGCACTCATCCTCTCTCTGCCAGGCACAGTCTGTCCCTCTGTGCTGACCACTGGAAAAGCTTGTAGGGGTTATGGAACAAAGGTTTGCCTGTCTAGCTGGTGAAGTGAGAAGTGCTCGCTCTTGCATAGAAACGACAACAGCTTTTTTAAAAAAGAAAACAAATTATTTATTTGAATAGATGAAGCAGTAACTGTGCACTGTATTCAGACAAATTTAAAACCAAATTAATGCCATGGATTTGTAAGCCAAGGCATAGGGAGGCAAGTAAATCCTTCTCCCTAGTCTCAGGGGAGTTGCTTTTTCCCTGCAGTGCAGGAGAAGGGCTCATGCATGCTTAAAATGCCGTGTATCAGTTACAGTGCCTATGCTGCTGCTCAGATGACACCACAGGTAAGCACAGAGTTTTCTTCCCTCTCGACCTACTAATGTGTGTTCCCTCTCATCATCATGCCCCATTTTATTTTAATAGGGAGCAGACTACACCAGCAGCATAATAGCTTGTTTCACAGGGTTCTTCCTCATCTCAGAATGATCATTAGAAAAAGCTGGGGTTGGATTGACACATGGGAAATTGTCATACTGAAGCTGGAGTGCATGAGGAGTATGGTCTAGCCCATCTGCATTTGAAGGTAATGATGCTCTTGGTTTTTAGGATTTTTGGGATGGAAAAAGTCAAGGCTGGGTGCAGCAATGCTGCTCTTTGCAGCTGGAGGTGCAGGGAGAGGTTTGCTGCTCTGTTATGTACCATCTGCTGTTGGGCTGCTGAAGGAGCTGGCAAGCAGCTCCAGATAACCACCCAGGTAGGGTATTTTTCAGAAACTGCTTCTGGGATTGTCCTCAGCCCAAAGACCCATTAAAATCAGTGTTAGACTGATAAACAGGGATTTCTGCTCATTGCCATAACGGCTGAAATGACTGGATAGAGAAAGCTATCAGTTTCTAGTTCTTCTTGAGCAGATATTTCTGCCCAGGATAATGCCCCTCTGGGGGTGGAGAATGAATGCAAATTAATTATAGGGAGTTCTAAAGGAAGGCAAAAATGAAATCAATTTAATCATAAGGTAAGTATTTATGTTGCAGAAATAACTAATCGGTACTGAGCAATAAAAATCTTAGGATATAAAACAGAAAAATGAAATATTTTATGTGTGGAAGTACTTTTGATGGATTCTAAATACTAGATTGTATATTGGAGTAGATTTGTACCATTAGTTCTGTGCAGAAAGTATGAGATTTTGGTAAGGGAAACAGTAGTAGGATGCTGTCTCATGGAGATGAAGGAACAAGGGCTTTCTCTCACCTTATATTTACATCCAGAAAATTTTGGTTTTTTCCTGTTAGCATCCTAACCAAAACCCTAAACATTTTTTTTAATGCATACTCTGAATGCTGCTTTGCACTGTACTGCAGAGAGTAGGGGCAAGTGACAAACAGACCAATGGGGAAAGCATAAAAATTATTGTACAAAGAGAGATTGTTCAGATATCTTTATTTAGCAAGTGAAGTACATTGCCAATAGGAAGGAGAAAAATGGAGACTCAGCTGTGTTTACCAAGGCAACAGAAATTTTCCTGAAGTGAGGCCAGCTTTGATATGAGCTATTAATTTTGCTTGATTTTTGCAGGGCTACTTCTGAATAGGATTTGACTGTCATGTTTTTGTGTGAGGGCATGAACATCTTGCTTTCAGTTCATGTTTGTTTTGCATCTGTGCTTCCAAAATCTGATGGCTGGTCTGGCACTTGAAGGCCCATAACATGGCTGAGGTTGTAGTACAACCTGAAACGAGTTGTGCCCTGTGTGCTTTTGGGAAGGGCTGGGATCCTTGCGGCACCAAAACAAGCTCTTGAAATAGAGCCAAGTGCATTGTGTTAATCCTGTTATTTTGTGCCCTTCTCTTCTCCATCTCAGCAAAGCTTTTCCTTGTGGCCCAGATCCAACAAGCCGTTTAACTGCGTGCAGGTGCAGACACAGGATGGGACCTCCTGGAACGTCTCACTGTGTGCTGAAGTGTATTTTCAATGAAAAAACAACTACAAGACAACTTCTGTGGCCACCTGCTCCTGCCAGCCCCAGTCTTTGTTAGTGCTGAATACAAACATCTTCCCAGAGCGCCAAGGTCAGGGTGACAAACCAGGAAATAACAAGTGAAGGTGCAAGTCCCTACATTTCACTCTCTGACCTTTGAAGATGGGTGCAGCGTCCGGGATTTACCTGCAGCTCTCTGGCTTTGTCCAGGGGAGCAGTTTTGCTGGGCTGTGCAGCAGGCTGTGTCTGGGTCTCACTGCTGTCTGAGCGCAGGTTGGCTCGTCATGCAAGGCCACCTGCAGCTCTTGCACCACTGGTGTGATCCACGTTGTGCCAATTGTCAGCGGCCAGCACAGGTGGTGAAGTCCTGGAGATTGCCATCTGTGAAATCCTAGAGGAGGGTGAACATTTTTCTGCAGGGTTTCCTACAGATCAAATTTTTTAGTGCTCCTGTAGGCACGGCCATCAGTTGGTGGTTTTAATACCAGCAAACCTATGAGATGTCAAGTCTATTTCTGCCTTCATCCTGCCTCAGATAAGTGCCAGGCATGAGTGCTGGTACGTGAATGTCCTTTCTCATCCCACTAGGCCACTCACACTACTGACCCACTGACCATAAGCCAAGTCTTGCTTCTTGGCCCCTTTTCTACTGCAGATGTGAGAAGGAGCTCTGAAGGATCTCCTGTATCTCACACCTGTACTCATAACTACCCTTCCCCATTAACAGGAGTCCTCAGCCTTCTCTTCCCCACTATTACCTTTCCTCACTTTTCACTCTATTATTCCTCCATTTTCCCTTAGTTTCTGCTAAGAAGAATTTGTTTGGTTTCAAGTATTTTTTAGATTTCTCACTGGACTCAAATTGCAGTGCCTCAGAGTGAGCTTGCCACTCCTCGTCCCCTTCTTAGCAGACCCAGGTTGTAAGACCATGCCATTACTTTACTCCCTTCCACTCCCTGGATGAAGAGTACATTTTGTAGGTATTGTTCAGGTTTTGGGAATGGTGAACTGTCCCAGTGATTCTGTTGAGAAAAAGAGAAGAATTGAAGGCTGTAAATTTTCTTGACCTGCCCAAGCATGTGTACTGTGACCCATTTGCCTGAGCTCTTGCACGTGTGACTGCCCCCCAAAGAGCTCAGTTGCTTTGGCAATACAGTGTTGAATTGGCCACATCCCAGTAGCAAATTACTTGGTGCTACTTTAGTGGAATTAGCAACAGGCTTGCAAGTATGAAGCTATGACCAGAATCTGCTTTTGAGCAAGTTCTGGTAGACTTCCATCCACTTCAAGAAAATTATGAATTTGTCTGTGGATCATATCCCCTGGCTTGCACAACTGAGTAGTGTCAGTCTCATGGAGTTATTTATGGTGTTTACCTCATATCAATAATATTTTCTTCCTTTTGAGCACTGTGAACGATCATCTTGTACAGCCAAGTTTGTGAGATTTGGGAGTTTTATTTCAAAAAACTTCTAGGTAACGTCTAAAATAAGATTTGATTTTAACTCTGAGGAGGAAAGTAAAACTAATGGGCATGACCAAATTCCCACTTACTTAGAAAAAAAACTACAACCATCCTTTGACAAATGGACTTGAGTGAGGCTTAACCAAGATGGTTAAGATGGGCCCAGATGAAGAGATTCCCAGAGAAGTCTTTGTGCAGTTTGTTCTTTCCTTTAGCAACCCCAGGCTTCCTAGGCAAATGAGAGCTCTAAACTTTGTTCCTTTCCCAACCCTAAGCACAGACAGTCCCTTTTCCAAGGACCACAAGCTGTAGCAGAAATCAAAAAGCTATCATGGGAGAAATATTTTTACATTCTTCCTTGTCAGCCACAACACAACTGGAGTTCAAGGGTTTTCCCTCTCCTAACCCTACACATTGGCCTTGTCTAGATTATCAGAAGCCACACCAATGATGAACTTTTCAGAGACAAAATCCTAATGAATCTAGTCCGTCTGAGGGAGCTCCTTGGCAGCTTGACATCACATGCAGTTCTAGGCTTTGACATTCCCCTGACCTAACCCTAGCCCTAAATCTTCTGTGTGAGCTGAGCATTTGCCAAAGAGACTAAACCATGGCCAAGATAACAAACTTGTGAGGGGAGAAAGCTCTTTGCAGCCTCTCCTTTGCCTTTGGCAATGCATTAACAACCCCATCCCAGCTGGAGCTGTAGGACCTCCAAGTGCTCAAACTGTAACCCTAAGCCCAGACGTGGGCTGTTTCACAGGTAAGAACACTTAGCTGTGGCTGAGATGGAAAGTGTAGCAGGGGGTTAAATTTTTACTATTCATTCCAGCCTTTTCCAAACCCTTTTCAGACCTTTGCCACTGGAGCACTAGGCTTTGTCCCTCTTCCATCATTAGCCCTAAAGCCTGAGGACAGCTGATCCTCAGTCAAGCACACAGAACAATGGTCCAGATGAAAAAGCAATCAGAGGAGATATATTTCTGTGACCTGCACTTCCCTTCAGAAATCCCACACCACTGCCATGCTAAATGTTGCTTTTTCCCTTTCCCAACACTGAACTCAGCTCTAGGGCTGTGCATGGGATAACCCTTTGCTGAGGAACGAAAGCCCAAATCAAGCAATTGTCAAAGGAATGACCTTTTAGAAGGCTGCTGCTTCTCCTGGCAGCCTGTGGGAAATGCAACATCTACTGAAGCTTCAGGGCATCTCTCCCTCCTAAAGCAAAAACCTGACCTTGAGTTAACTCTAATTAGGGATAACCCGCTGTGGTCCCAATGAAGATGTCAGAGGAGCAATATTTCAGGAAACCCAGACCTAAATCCTAACACTAAATGTGGAATGAGCCCTGGGCCGTTATTTAAATGAAGAAGGTGCAGGGAAGAAACATTTTTTTTTCCTCCTCCTTACTTTGGAATCCCCTTGGCAGCCCCATACCAACAGAGCTCCTGTCCCAACTTTCTCCCTGTTTCTGTCCCAAACCTAACCCTGCCCCAGACTCTCAACTCAGCTTACCTTGAGCTCAGGGAAAAAGGTTGTCTAGGGGTAATTTTTTTTCGGCTTATACATAGCTTTGGCAGTCCGGTGCTGACTGGGGCTTTAGGCTTTGTCCCATTCCTAAACAATGTTACTGTAACCTGAGTTTTAGCCCTATCCATAAACTGGGCTCTTCAAGAGATAATCATGTAACTCCAGTGTTGAAATGCTGACCTCTCTAACCTTCCTTCCAGCTACAGTGACTTGCTTTTGCTGTTTAAGCCCTGTGCTCCTTTTGACTCTTAATGCCACAGCCAGGCACAGCACAATTAAAAATTAGTAACAGACATGTATTGCTGGTGTGTTTGTGAGCCCTATTTAGGGTTCTTCCTCTCTAATGGAAAAACAAACAAACAAACAAACAACCAAAAAACCAACCAAACAAACAAAACCCTGTGCAACCAAACTCAAACATCTCTGCCAGGTAGTGTTGGGGTCCAGGGCTCGTGGAAAACCCCTCAGCCTGCCCTGGGGGGTCCGAGACCATGGCTGGGACCCCAGGAAAACACTGTCTTTGACCTTAGTCCATGGGAAAAACTTCCAACACTCANAGGTAGCACAATTGTGTGTGGTTAATTATGGGGAGGATTGAAGACCAGATGACATCCTTGTGAGGTGAGGACATTTGTCCACTAACCTGTGTGGACTGTGTGATGAAGTGGTGGGGACAGGAGTTTCAGACACCAGCTCTCTTCCTGCCTGTTCTGGTACAGGCCATGCACTGTTTGTCCCCATGCTGAAGACTCTCCCCTGGCATACAGCTGGAAGAACAGAAGGATCAAACCAGCTCCCTATTCTTTTGCATCTGGCTCTTGATGTTCCTGCCAACAGCACCCAGAGAAAGACCGTGTGTTTATTTTCATGTAATGTCTCCCACCCATCAGCTGGAGCAAGCCATGGATCCCTGTGATCTAAATCCTGCAGGCATTTCCCTCTCCTTCCACCCCTTCACATCTGTGTGCCCATGTTGGAAAGTCATTTATTCACTTATTAATAAAATAAAAAGCTTTCTATATTAGGGGAGATTATTTTTGTAACTTCTATTAAGTGTTCCAATATTCTCAAGGACCTCTGCATCTTCTCTATTGTGCTTTAATGCTGGGAAGGATGGGGCATTCACCCCCCAGAAATATTTTCCATCAGGAAAAGGAATTAGCCGTGTGTGTCTGGAAAATGGAACAGTGAACATTAACAGGTCCTCACCCTGAGATGTGCTCTCTGGTAATTATTGTTTTAGATGGCTTTGGATGAGGGTTATCTCCTTGAGCTTCTCAGATCTTTAGCAAAAGAATAGAATCTGATCCTTGAGACCAGCCCAACTACATCTAAAGCTGTGACTGTACCTCAACTCAGAGCTGTAGGGTTGAATTTAGACTGGCGCAGTGGAAATCAAGGTTAATGCTTTTTCAGAGAGCTTGAGGGTTTGAGGGCAGAAAGGGGGGATGACTCTGAAAGTTGGAAGGAAAATGGAAAGAGCCACTGATAGGAAAGAAAATTGCCGTAGTAAAGATTTCTGTAGGCAAATACCAGGTTGAGTGCTGATGAATGGTAACTGCCCAAGCATAACTCACGAGTTATTGTGTGGTGGAATGTAATAGACTACACTGAGCATCCTCACTCAGCAGAAAGAGCCCTGCTGCATGTTCATGTGATACACAAGGGTTTACCTACACAGTTTTGGTCATGCTGTAACTCCATCTGTAGCAATTAAATCAGGACATCCCTCTGGCGTGGGTTCAGTTAGACTGATGAGATCCAATTCCCACATTTTTAATAGAGAAGGCTGTGTGGATGTGAAAAACTCCAAGCTGATGGAGCCACCACCTGTGCAAAAGTTTGTAGCATTGTGACGACACTGGCACTGAGTCACAACTCTTTACCCAAAGGTAGAGTAAATTACTAAAAAAACCAAACCCAATCCCTGTGACATAATTTTTAAAAAAGAAAAGCTGTATTTTGCTGCATGTTCATCTTTGCAGCTCCTTGACAGCAAAGACCAGCAGGACACATGGTTCTGCAGGCAGAAGAGGTGAAAGGCTGGGTGAGCCAGGGGTGGAAGAGGTGTCCTGGCACAGCACACTGAAACCGTGCCTCCAGTACCTCCTTGTGGGGCTGTTGTTGTGCGGGGTAACAGCCAACAGGAGCAGGGGCTGAGGGAGGGTGTGAGGAGGCTGGGATTGCCAAAGGGCTCTCCAGCTGTACGAGACAGTAGTGGGGAAGGTGCCTAGGGGATGAATGAATGGTGGAGCTGGTACAAGGGTAAAGCTGTTGGTAAACCCATAAATCTTCCCCCGTGGCACATATCTGGCCATTTCATGTGCTCGCTAGGTCAGTGATGAAAGACTTATCAAATCATTGTATCCTGAAATGCTTTGCATTTTAGTAGAAATAATGCTTTGAAGCAAGATATATTACTTCTTCCTGACCTTTTCACCTCAGCCAGAACACTTTTTCATGTGATTTAACTGAATTAACAAGGGCTGTGACCTGACGAGGCAGTGAATTCTGCAGTGGCGCTAAAGACAGAGCTCCCCTGTCCCCTGGACATGGGGCTGTGATACCAGATCAGAGTAACAACTAGGGGAAAAAATAAAAAGAGCTTAAAAACAGATTTTTTTTTTTTTTTTACTGGGTGTTCAGGGGTGTGAACAGGCAGGCTGAGGTGAGGTCTTTAGCTTGTCTTGCCATGATGTTTTCAAGCCTGAGTCAGTGGTTATGCAAAACAGAGAAAGCAGCAGAAATAACAATTTGTCAATATTTTTTGTGATGCATTTTGGTTAATTGTGCTCACAAAAGCTTACGGAAGATCACAACCTGCTCATGGGACCAAATTAAGCTGAGGAACATTTTTTTTTAGATTTGAAAAGAGACTAAATTTCTTAGACTATATATCCACAACGAACAACAAGTTCATTCTCATTATAGAAATCAGGAAGTGCATTTCCAGCAGGAGGCATGAAGGACATGCATGACCACGACTCATGCAACAAGCTGAAAATGTACTTTTAAATTATGGTCCTCTCTGGTCACAGCATTTGGGGTGGCATTTAGAAAGCCCAAGGAAATCTGTGGGCCTCTAAAATGACTAGCTGCATGGAGATGGATTTTCATTCTTCAACGAGTAAGTGATTATTGCTTCCTATTGTTACTCTGAGTGGGGGTTGTGTTTGGTGCCAGGGCTTATTGCACACTCAGTTCTCCAGCTCAGGGTCTTTTGCACTGCCTGAGGGGGATGCATTGAATGAAATGTGTTTTACTAAGTCTTTCTCAAAAAGTACATCGGGAGGAAGAAGAGGACTCCCTCTCCTTAGAACATGCCAGGCTGAGTCCAGGATATGTTAGATGGGGATTAGCTTCCTCCTCTTTCCCTCAGGCTCCTTGGGCTCATCTCTCACACTTTCCTGCTGACACTGCTTCCCTTTGTGTCAGTAGTCACTGGCTAGAGGAAGAAAGAGCAAACACAAGTCAATTGAGATAATAATATTGGTAGTAGTAGCACTAATTATAATAATAATAATAGCAATTTACTCTTGAACAGCTGCAAGAATCATATTGGGTTCTGACCACTTTTCTGATTAGTTACTTGCACCTCTGAGAGGATAGGAGACAGGAGATTTGTTGGCCCTGCTCTCCATATGTGAGACAGAAGGACACTAAGGAAGCAAACCTGTCTGCTGTCCCTTCCAAACTCTTCTTACTCTCCAGCACAGCCAGAAATGTAGTGCCTGTTCAGCTCTGCCTGGGAGAGAATGCAGCTGATCCTCAGAAATCAGGGTGAATATTCCTTTTTGCACAACAAAAGATTAAACTGTAGGGAAATTATGAGAAGGAAATAATATACAAAATTGCTGAAAAATGTTAGTACTGGTAGATGCAGGATTTGCCTAATCAGAAAGGTAAATGACTGGGGAAAAGCAGAGCCTGAGCTTGAATGTGAATATTTTTTCAGCTTTGCACATTGCCTCTCTGTATTTAAGGAGGGATCAGTCAGGGAAGAACTGGCAGTAGTGACCGTCATGTCTGAAAACAAAGCCAAAAGAGCCCTCTTACAAAAATTAATCTTGATTCCCATCCTGCCTTTACCCTCCCTCTCAGATCACTAGCCATTGGTTGCAGCTTCTCCAGGCTCAAAAGGGAAAATGCTGAACTATTATTGCTGGACAGCTCTTCCTCCTCCAGGGCATTTATTAAACTAACACCCTTATTATTCAAAATATTTGAACAAGTGGTAGCATGGTTACCTCCCTCTTTCAGAGGTCTGCTGACAGCAGCCCTAACACAGCAGAACAAAGTAGAGACTTTTGCTCAGCACACCATTGCTCCTCTCCCCTGCTCTGCCTGCACAAAGTGACCCCTGATGAAGGGCAGGCAGAGGCCTGAGCTTTAGAACAGATTATTTTGTTCAACCTTGGAATTGAAAGCAAACACTCCCAAGTCTCTTATGATGCCAGCTGGCCTGAATCAAAGCTTGCAGACCCCTGGCTGATAATGTTTACCAGATGCAGCAGTGAAGAAGGGTTTCCAATCTAGCTTCTCTGTTTCTAGGTATCCATACCAAAAATTAAGTGCATGGGTAGGAGTTTGGCATGTGATTGCTGTCAGGGAAGGCTTGTTGCAGAAGAGAAAAGGCAAACAGAAAATTAGCTTTCCGCATAGCCCTGTGCATTCAGGTGCTTGACTAATAGCCTCTAATAATCCAGATAAGTGCAGAAGGCCTGTTACAGGTTCTGCAGTGATGGGGGTTGCCGGCAGCTGGATCTGTAGTGACATTTGAGGGAGCAGGGGGAGGGAGTCCTCTGTGGCAAACACCTTGGCAGGAAGGCAGAATTGAGTGAAGGGATGTACCAACAAAAGCAACATTACTTTTGCTGACATAAGCAGAGGAAAATGGGAAGTGCCACCTGAGGGAGTCTCAGTGGCAGATATAGACACTGGCAGGACTTGATGGTGGTGGGGACACAGATACCTCGGTCACCTGCCACAGGGACAAAGAGAGATGGTGACAGCTATCTGATCACGATGTGTAGAAGAAAACAGTGATGCAAGGCAGATATTACTTCATAATCTGCGATCATTGTGTCAGAGAGTCCAGTCCTGCCAGCAGCTCAGTGACGACAAAGCAAAGGTGCTTTGGTACCGAGAGAGGAATGAAGTGGTCACACAAGAAACTCACAGACTCAGTATTATGTGAGAACTCCAGCTGAGCTTGTTGAGAATGGGAGAAGGAAAGGGGGAAAATGTAAGCGTTCATATTTCGGAGGCCCAGCTGCTCAAAGCAAATCCAGACAAAAGGCATTGTTGTCCCACTGCTGGAAATAACAGCAAGATCAGGCTTTGGGGCGGCAGGAGAGAGTTAAGCATTGCATGACAGGACATGTCCACCCTTGTGACAGCTGTTGTGCTGTATATACAATTTTGTACATGATACAGAAAAATATTAAACAAAGGAAGAATATCCAGGCCCCATAACTCCCTGTGTGTCCTTGTATACCATGGGGTTGTGCCTCTACTCCCAGGAATGACAGCCTGCCAGCCCTGCAGTCACTTCAGTTCCCTGGGGCTCCTGGGAATGTGCTGGCCATCCTCGGGAATAGACCCTCCTTTCAGAAACTGCCTTAAAAAGCAGCAGCAGGATGGGGACAGGGAAAGCAGCCAGAGGATGTATACCTCGTGCAAAAATCTGTGAAACAAAGGCTGGTGAGTGTGGCCTGCATGGGGGAGCACAGCTTCTCTGGGGCTCAGGGCCGTGGCAGGAGATGTGGCATGGCTGCAAGTCCTGCACACAGGGAGGGAAAGCAGAAAACAGGGACAGACCTGAGTCCATAGGAATGGTCTCCCCTTCCTCCTCCTCCATGTGTGTGTGTGTGTGTGTGTGTGTGTGCTTGCCAATTGCTGATTAATTACCAGTGCTGACAGACCATATTAGGGTAGCTTGACCTGGGCTAAAACCTCTCATCTGTCTTGGCTTTTAGAAGAATCGGGGCATAATCACCTCCTATGGGCAGTGAACTTCACACTGCCCTCCTTCACTCTAGGCTTCACTTCTGAAAAATCATTAACTTGCTCTCAGCTCCATGAGCTTCTCTAGGTGTGACAGCCAGAAGGCCAAAGAGCATGGCATGGGGTGTGTACATTCCCTTCAGGGGCTGAAGCAGCTGCTGCATAATATCTGTCTCTCCATCACCTGCCAGACCTGCACCAGCTGTGTTACAGCTGCTAGAGTGCTCCCACACCCCTGTCCTTCATATATTATTGACACACAGGGGCCATAACCTCTTCTCTATTACTAGTCCCAGACAAGTCCTACAGCCTTCTCCCAAAGATGTTTTTCCCTCTGTTGATCTGCAGTGTCTTTACATGTCATGATTCAAGCAATTAATAACACATAATTAAAATACATGCATGACCTGTCTATCATATGCTGTTAACCCATTCTTTACAAAGAGCGAGTGGCAGCTCTCCTCAACGGGTCTCATCCCTTGTCTCATCCCTTGTCTCCCGGGTGCCTGCCTTCTTCAATCCTCACCTCATTTGAGAGCTGCTAAAACATCAACGGGATGTCTGAGCCAAAACCACACACAAGACTGAATGTTTGCTCCTCAGCTCCTTTGATGCATCCTACTGCATCCGTTTACATGCAAGATGTGAGTCAAAGGATGGAGTAAAAATGGACCCTCTGCACAATATGCTCTCCCATGGGCAGGTGAGAAAGAAGGTCAGGACTCTCCCATGTCTGCTCTGGAATCCTGGGATGAGGCCTGCCTGGCCTGCCTGTGTTTTACTGTATTCTCATTCAGCACGTATATAGTCATACTGGGAATTTCAGTCTCAAACCCACTACTAGCCTGGCCTGATTCTACTCCCCCACCCCCTCCCAGTCTGTCCAGTATGTTTGCTTCGGTCTTGGACTGGAGTCTGAGGTGATGTAATAGGTCTCCCAGGCAGGAAACTCGGGCTCGGGGCTGGCAGAGGCTGTAGGTCTGGGCAGTGCAGGTGTGGCTCTTTCTCCTTGTCCCAGCAGTGCCAGCAGCCCGGTGGCTGCTGCCTTTCCTTCCCTCTTTCCTTCTAATGCACTTCAGTGTTGTCACCCTGGCACAAATCTGCCTCCTAGCCACGGGGGTCCTTAAGATGGCATGTATTTAAATATTATCTAGCATGTGGTTTGCTGTCTGGTCTCTGCTTGAAATAGCCGTGTATAGGGAGAGAACCAACAAGTGATGCTTTTTTATAGTCCTGGAGGAGCTACAAACCCAACACCTCCAAAGTAACACAGGTCACTGATGAGGGGAAAAGCTATGTGTTGGTACCACAGGTGAGCAGCCAGGCATCTGCTTTAACAAGTGTTAAAAGACCCTCAGCGAACACACCCTTGCTCAAGTTCCTATTAAATGGAAAGTCAGTCTCAGGAGGATTAAGTTTTTTTTCTTGGAGATGTTTTCCAGCTATATGTTGCCAATCTCAAAAATTCATGTCTGAATCATTTAATAGCTAAATATCTTCCTTCTGTCTCACCTTTATTCAGGTTTCCTTAGTGGGACAAGAGCCAATTTCTTTTTCTTTGTTAATGGAGAATAAGCCTCCCTGTCTTGCTCCCCTGTGGAAATTTTTGCTTGAGAAGCCTTGCCAGAAGGGGAAGGCAGCCATGCTTGTCCCATCCCACGGTGTGGCTCAAGGAAGTGGCACTCTCACCTCATATGCAACACAGGGCTGCTGACAAACGTCCCTGCTGTGGTGGGGAAGTCCCTCAGAAACTGTGTTTATGTGATAACGTAGTTTTGTTACGATATATGCATCCAGCTCCTCTTACAGAGTTCACTGTGGTTTTCTTTCTGCTGCTGTATTCCAGCACCTTCAAACAAACTTCAACATCACCTCAGTGGCCCTGTTGTCCTCCAGGTTATTTGCCATCTCTTGCAGGCTGGAAATGAAAACATTTATCTCATTGAAGGCAATCCACAGATGATGTGTGTGCCTGCATGGGTGTGGATTTAAGTGTGTCTCCTCTTTCGGCGCTTTAAACTCACGAGCTATGCAAGAAAACCAGCGCTACAACTTCCTTCCCCTGGCTCCTCTCACTGGGCTTCACCATCCTAGTGCTAAAATATCCTCCCAAAAGCAGACTGAGAGCAATGCTGGGAAGGTGCTTCCATGTCCAACCTGATACACTCAATCTGGGCTATGAAAGTGCCTGAATTATACCCTGCAGCTGGGTTGTTAACTGCAGTGATTAGGTATGCACTAGCATGTGTAAGCAAGTGGATGTATCCAACTTTGGGAGAGATTTTAAATAGGCAGCTCTGGCACTCCTCTCAGTCTCTCTCAACATGAGGATTTTCTGCTTTACTGGTTTATTTCTGGATACACAGGCTACAGAAAAAGGAATTTTGTTAATAGAGACATGCAGTCTCATTTGTGAAAATAACTTCATAAGTATGGGAGAACATTGTGCTGTTTTACTTAAATCTGCACATGTTTTGCTGACTTAGAAGTTTGGTGCTGCATTTCAAAGACTAACTCCCTAAGCCTGATTGGTGTCCTTTATCTTTTGATGTTTAAGAAGTTTTTCTTTCCAAAGTCTTCTTTTCTTTCACGGAACTTCAATGAAAAGTCTTTTTTCGCCCACCTTCAGAACTGCACGTAACATCCTTCAATTTCCCTGATTTATCTTTTGTATTCTCTTGACTCAAGGCAGATCATAAATTTGCCCTAATTTATGATCCGGTACCTTTTTTTTTTTTTTTTTAATTTCAGCTCTACATTTTCTGAGACCTTTATTTCACTCTAATGAAAAAATGTATCTACTGGGGTATGGTTGTTCAGTATACTGTGGTGTCCTACCATGGCAATAGGGACAATAAATGCATCAACTGGAAGCAGAATCAACTCATTCCTTGCTGATATTTCATTAAGTATCTGGACCTTTTTATTTTCCCTTGAGCTACTACTACTTACATGTTCAAATGCAAAAAACTGTGTTTAAAAATAAAGTGAAGGGTCAAACTCTGACCTTGTCTTCTGTGGGAACTGCACTGATACGGTGCTCAAGACCATGTTCTGGTCAGAATTCCAGAGTAGAAAGAAGAATCTTTTTTATTTTCTTTTGCCTTTTTTTTTTTTGGTGCACCAATAGCTACAGGCTAAAAGACCCACTTATGTCTTGTTTGAAAGCTTTAAAACAAACCACAGTTTTTAGTGACATTTCTGGGACTTGTATTTCACTTCGTTTTTCTACTTTTATTCTAGCTTTCTCTCACCAAAGGTTTATGCAGGAAAAGAGGATTATTATTATTAATTTTAAAGAGGTCATCTGCTCCTGCTTCGTATCTTTCTCTCCTGAAACCATTATTGTCTGTTTGTGACATCAAATTGTTGCTGTGGTAGCAACTCAAAAATAGAAGAACATGACATCATGCAGGGAAATAACAGCATATCTCGGGAACTTTTAAAGATGTCCTCATTTTCGCTTTTTGTTTTCCCAAACCCTGATTTTAATCTGTTTGCCTGAAAAAATATATTTTCAGACAATAAGCCCCCTACCTACCCCTACCTACCATGTCCCTTGCTAGTGTGTATGGCTACCCAGAGTTTTCCTGTTTCAGTATGAGATGTTCAACATTGACTAAATATTTAAATTTCTAAATCAGGGTTTATCACTAAAATGCAGCTAGATCCTCAGCCACCAGTTCCCTTGCAAAATGCTCCATTAATTGCAACTTCTGCCGGAGTGGGATAAAGATTAGCTAATTTCATGCTCCTGATGGTTCTTTGTAGGACCCAGGGCACAGTTTATTGGAATAGGGGCAATAGGGCGGGTTTGGACAGGATGTGATTCTTGGTGTCTCTCCGCCTTCTGGAGGTCAGAGACTGGCTACAGCAGGAGGGGAGAAGGTGGACAAGAGTCAAAGCTTCTCCATGTAGGACCAAGCAACCCAGCAACCTCATGAGGTCATCTCTCTGGTCCTCAAACTCAGAACTGAGATGACTGCCAGATTAGAAGAAAGAATCAAATCAAGAACCAATGAGTTGCCTCCAAAGATATCATCTGGGCTTTTACTGCTGACATGCTTCTTACTCTGGCATTGTCCTAGGCCATTAGGACCCTTATTGCTACCTTTCTGTGGTCCTTTGGGGTGGCTGTTGCATACATTATTTCTGCAGCAAAGATCTTGATTTTCTCATGGATTAATGAAGTGTTTTGTGGCAAAGCAAGGAAAGCATGTGAGTCCTTCCTTTATATGGCTGCCTGTGACTGCCAAAGACTGGATTTAATCACTGTTCAGGGTTCTTCCAATTGTATTACTCATACTAGTAGTTCAGGCTGAGCCTGTAGGAGAATTTGGATTATTGCCCCGACTATGATTTACTTGCATTCAGGCCTGTGTTGGGAGCAGGACTCTCGTAATGGGTTCTGAAAGTTGCAAGTGACCCAGAGGAAGGAGCTGAAGGGAGCAGTCTACTGCCTGAAGTCCACAGATGTCAAGGATTTGAAGCCTTTGGACTTTTGTGTCCCAAATTCCTCTTCTGAATTTGATTTTTTAGAAAAAGACTTTCTCATTCCCCATGCAGCAGTGGAGTCTCTTTACAGATCACAGTCTTAAACTTGCCTGAGGCCTCTCGACACTTTAATCATGAAACAGAAATTCAAGAATCAACAGGAAAGACTTTTGGCAGCCACCACAATCCTACAGATACAGTACCTTCCTTATTTTCTGTATGAATTTTCTGTGGAATTTGGCTGAAGTGGCTGTGGGACTATTCCTTCATTGCCTGCCTCTCTGCTGGGGTTTTGTAGACCTCATCACAGTTCTTATCATCACCTCCATGCTCCTGCTCTGTCGTTTGTCATGTCTCTTTCATCATCTTTCATCTGGCAGGATCATGCAGTCTCTCAGACACCAGACAGGTAGAGGCATCGTCACCCCATAGACATTTAACAAATCCGCATGGCTGCATTACTATTCTGGCCAGGAGGCATTGTCCTGGCATGGGAACTGGAGAGCAAACAATCAGGGCACATGGAGGGACTGAGGGAGAGTTACCAAAGCTGCTCTTCAATGCTTCGTCATGGATTCACATGGCCAAATGGGTCTGAATGCAGCATCAAATATGACAGACCAGAGGTACATCCTGCTCTGCACCCTCAGTGCCTCTGAGCATCTCGGTGGCTTTTCTGAAAGAGAAAGCAGAGTGGACTGTGGTGCAGTCTTCTCAAGGTAGCCCCATGGAAAGTCTAGGGGACACGGGAAGGTCCATGCTGATGCCATGATAATGAGCCCTGCAATGGCTTCTGGAATGACTTACAAGGAAGGAGGCCACCTCTGTCTACAAAACAAGAGCAGAAAATACGAGTCAAAATGTTGGCACAGCAATTTTACAAGCTTTCCTTGGAGATATCTTGATAGAAAAAGCAGGAGCTAAAAACACACAGTATAATGGGAAATAGAAGGTTTAGAAAACATCTATTGTGCTGCAGAGATAAAAAGATGCCTGTGAATGTGTTTTAAAAATGGGAGCTTTATCCTCATCTTTTTCATTTAATAGAAAAGCTGATTGCATTCTCTTTCATATAAAAAATCATAAAATCATAAAATGGTTCAGGTTGGAAGGAACATTAAGTATGATCTCATTGCAACCCCCTCACCCCGCACCATGGGCAGGGACACCTTCCTCTAGACCAGGTTGCTCAGAGCCCCATCCAACCTGGCCTTGAACACTTCCAGGAATGGGGCATCTGCAGATCCTCTGGGCAAGCTGTTCCAATGCCTCACCAACCTCACAGTGAAGAACCTCTTCGTAATATCTAATCTAAACCTGCTGTCTTTCAGTTTAAAGCCATTATCCCTTGTCCTATCACTACATGCCCTTGTAAGAAGACCTTTTCCCCTTTCCTGTAGGCTCTCTTTAGGTACTGGAAAGCATTTATAAAATCTCCCTGGAGGCTTCTCTTCTCAAGGCTGAACAACCCCAATCTCAGCCTGTCTTCACAGGAGAGATGGTTCAACCCTGTAATCATCTTTGTGGCCCTTCTCTGCACTCATGTCAACAGATCCATGCCTTTCCTATGTTGGGCACCCAGAGGTGGAGGCAGCACCCCAGATGAGTTCTCACCAGGGTAGAGTGGAAGGGCAGAATCCCTTCCCTTGCCCTGCTGGCCTTGCTGGTTTGGATGCAGCCAGAACACAGTTGATTTCTGGGCTGCAAGTGCACATTGCCAGCTCATGTCCAGCTTTTCATGCACTGATACCTCCAAATCCTTCTTCTCGGGGCTGTTCTCAATCCATTCTCTGCCCAGCCTGTATTTATGCTTGGCTTACCCCAGTCCAGGTGCAGGACCTTGGCACTTGGCCTTGTTGAACTTTGTGAGGTTCACATGGTCCCACGTCTCAGGCCTGTCCAAGTCCCTCTGGATGCCATCCCTTCCCTCCAGCGTGCTGACCACACCACAGAGCTTGCTGTCACCAGAAAGCTTACTGAGAGTGGACTCAATCCCACTGTCCATGTCGATGACAAAGGTGCCAACAGCACCGGTCCCAACTTCAACTCCTGAGGAGCACTGCTAGTCACTGTTCTCCACTTGGACATAGAGCCATTGACCACAACTCTTGGAGTATGGCCACCCACACAATTTCCTATCCATCTAGTCCTCTATCATCAAATCCACATCTCTCCAGTTTGGAGATGAGGGTGTCATGTGGGATGGTGTCAAATATTTTTCACAAGTCCAGGTAGATGATGTCAGGTTCTTTTTTCCCTTATACCACAGTGCTGTAATCCCATCATAGCAGGCTACAATATTGGTTATGCGTGGCTTACCAATAGTGAAGCCATGTTGTCTGTCACCGACTACTTCCTTATTTTACATGTGCCTCAATATAGTTTCCAGAAGGCTCTGCTCCATGATCTTGATGGACAGACTGACTGGTCTGTAATTCTCCAGGTCTCTCTTATTTCCATTTTTAAATTTGGAAGTTATATTTTCCCTTTTCCAGCCTGTTTCCCCAGACTGCCATAACTTCTCAACTATGATGGACAGTGGCTTAGCCACTTCTCAGGTCCCATGGACTTGTGCACCTTCAGATGAGCAACAATGAGAAGTTCTTCATTCTCCCAGTCCCTGTCTTTTCCTTCTGCATCTTGAGTGGTGTGGCTGGAACACTTTCCAGAGAAGACAGAGACAAAAAAGTCATGGAGTACCTCAGTCTTCTTGTTCATGCCCCAGGTAACCATGTATCCCACATCCTTCCTGAGAGGGCCTACATTTTCCTGTGTTTTCCTTTTGTCACTGATGTTCCTATAGAAGATTTGCTTGCTACCCTTGATATCCTTGGCCAGGTTAAATTCTGTCAGGGTTCTAACTTTCCTTACTTGATCTGTTTGAACAATTTCTCTGCATTCTTCACAGGCTGCCTGTTCTTGTTTCTACCCACTGTAGGCTTCCTTTTTGTGTTTGAGTTTGTCCAGGAGCCCCTTGTTTATCCCCACACGTCTCTCTCTGGTGTTTCTGCCTGACTTCCTCCTTGCTGGAATGCACTGCTCCTGAGCTTGAAGGAGGTGATTCTTGAATATCAACCAGCCTTCTTGGGCTCCTCTTCCTTACAGTCTAATTGCATGGTGCTTTATCAAGAAGATCCCCAAAGTGCCAAAATCTTCACTTCTGAAGTCCAGGATAGCTGGAGTGTTACATACCCTCCTCATTCCCTTGGGGATCTTGAGCTCCTCCATTTCATGATCACTGCAGCCTAGGTTGCCCTTGGGCTTCACGTTGCGCACCAGCCTGTCCTTGCTGGTGAGAACCAGGTCCTCATAGACAGAACACGTGTCCTCATTGGGTGCTCTGTCACTTGGAGGAGGAAGTTATCATCAGTGCATTCAGGAACCTTCTGAACTGCTCATACCCTGCTGTGTTTTCTCTCCAACAGATATCAGGGTGGTCTGAGTCCCCCATGAGGACCAGGGCTTGTGAACATGAGGCTGCTCCTATCTGTCTGTAGAAGGACACATCCTCTGGGTCTTCCAGGCTGGGTGGCCTGGAGCACACGCCCAGTACTGACATCTGTCCTAGCCCTCCCTTTATTCCTGACTCATAATTTCTGGGTCAGATCTTCATCCATCTCCAGGTGGAGCTCTATTCCGTCCAGCTGGTCACTGACGTAGAGGGCAACACCACCTCCTTCATGTCCCCTGCCTGTCCCTCCTGAAGAGCCTGTATCCTTCCATTCCAACATGCCAGTCAGAGGAGCCATGTCTCCATGGTGCTGATATGGTCGTAGCTCTGCAGGGACGCACACAACCCTAACTCCTCTCATTTATTCCCCATGCTGTGTGTTTGAACAGAGGTATTTAAGCTGGGCCCCCTGATGAAGACTGCTGACTGGCTGGGGTGGCAGGGATTCCTTTGTTCTGCCCTTCAGGTGCTCTCCTGAAGACCTGTGATCCTTCTCCAGGCTCTGGGCATCTCATGTTGGCCCTGGCATCAAACTGGAAGGGATGCATTGAGGTTCTCCTCCCTGAGAAACTTTATTGTAACAAACTTAAAAAACTTTGTTAAGCTTCAAGTGTAATAAACTGTTCAGTTTAAATAAAACAAACAAGTGAAAAGGACAGAGTGGTAAATTGTTAGCTGCCTATTTAAAAACAAGGGAGCTGCAAACAGTTATTCCAAAGGCATTTGCTTCATCCTGCTCACTAATTTGTAACTCAAGTGGAATAATTAATTAATTTGAAGCACTCTGAAACATGCAAATGTGTTTCTCAGCATCTTCTGTAATCAATCACTTTACAGGGAGACAATTAATTTATCAAAATTAGGAATTACTGATAGGGCTGTGTCACAGTTCCTGTACCTGTAGAGAGGATAACAAAAGAATTAATTAAATAAAAAAGGAGAATTTCTCCAAAGCAATGACTCCCCAGCCAAATAAAATTAAACCTCTTGTGGTAATGAATTTATTTTGGGCTTGGTGAGGAAGGTGGTGATCCCCAAAAGGTAAGCAGTTTCTACAGACACCAGTGCCCAGAAACTGTATGAGCTCTCAAACTGCAGTGTTGTTGCCTGGTGTCAGCACTTTCTCCCAAGCCGTTCAGCAACTTTTGAACACCAGCTTAATTTTAAACTCACTGGCTCACTGATTATCTGCTGAGGTGCAGTTTCATCCAATGCGTGGCTGCAGGTACAGGACACCTGGGCAGCCACTCCCTCTGCCCATGGGTGTCACCCCAGGATGTGCTAGAGGTCACAGTCCCCACAGCAGCCCTTGTGGAAGACTTGACTTTTTCCTTGGCCCTGGCAGAGGGGAAGTTACCAGGCCTGACGCCATTGAGGATGGGCACAGGCTCTGCCATTTCACAGGTTCCAGCGGCTGTTAGGTGCACATTCACTCACAAAATTTGATGTCTTGATGCTTATCTGGAGCTCACCTCTAAGGAACTCCAAGTTTGGGGCTTCTGAGTGGTCCTACAATGCAAATATTAGATAATAATTTACTGAAATAAGAATAGGAAAATGAACTGACGAAAAGCTTGCCTCAAACTGTTGAGATCAGTGAGGCTTTTCTTTTGAAGCCACTAGGATTTTGATTAGGTTCTTGAGAAGTTTTTTCTTTCCATGAAAGAAACACTAGACATATGTTTGTTCCTGCATTCAAGTATGGGATTCTTCCACATTTTCTCTGCCTAATGAATTATAGACTTATTCCTAATCAGTCAGCAGCAAGGACTGAAAAACAGATCCTACACACTAGGCTTTATCAGAGAGATAATGAAACCCACATGACATTTCAGGGCGAGCTTTGAAAGCCTTTTCCTTAGATAAGCTATCATCTGCCCTGTAAGCAAAATTGTTGTGACTGTGGTTTCCCTGCTCCCCAGCCCCCCCCCCCAATTTTCATTAATATAACCATTTGCATAAAAAGCAAGATTCTTGTTTCTGAAAAGTCCATATTCTCCTGCTGCTTGTTTCCCCCCGTGCCCCCAGAGTTTTCATTCTCTGTTGGCAACTTGATAAATCACTTCCACTAACTCAATTACGGTATCACCAACACAGCTTTATCACTCCAGGTGATAAGGAATAAGCAGCAAGCACAGCCACAAAACCTGCAGGAATACTGATTATGTTTCCATGTAATTTGCTCCATTAACAGCTTGTATGGAGCATTTGAAAAAAAAAGAAGGAACAAAAAGAAGACATGATAGAAAGCGATTATATTCTTTACATATCTCAGATACTTACAGCCAAGGTAATGCATAAATTATGAGCCTCAGGTGGGGCCTTCTGAGAGCAGTGTAAGGACTTTCATCAGATTCTGGGAGTTTCAGATAGAACAATGCATTTGGAGTGAAGCAGGATACCATTATGCAATGACAAAAATTAGAAAGAGGAAAAAAAAAAGCAGCAAGTGAAAAGAGAAAAAAAGCTATAGGCATTTTTGCTGACTTGGATATGAAGGTTCACAGCAGAAGCCGAAAGAGATCCATATCTAAATGGAAATGAGAAAACCACTACTTCTGAATGAGATTTTGCTGATCTAGTCTAATTAACCTGGTAAATGTTCAGATACTTAAGTAATTAAACTTTAAATTTAGAAGCTAAATTGCTTCTAAATAAGCTCCTGGGATGTATTTTTGGCATGGAGATCAACAGTATTCTTGTCTTCTACACTACAAAATTCTGGAGCAGGATTCTGGCAGCCATCATTATAGTCCAAGCCACCACCAGAAACAGATTTCAAGAGGAAGAGATCCATTTTTAACTGTAGTTAAGAAGACCCGTGTAAAAAGAAAAACATTAAAAATTATAACTAGCAAAATTTCATGTAGTATTTAAATCATTAAGTGCTACAATCAGCTTGTGCTTCTGTCTTCAAGGAGGAGAGGGTCAGTGGGATGCAGTGCCATGGTGGGAGTCAGCTTGGGTTTCCTGCCCTTTGGGCACCTGAATACCAAGCAGAAATGAAGAGTTTTGAGTTGAGAGCTGGACTCCTCCAGCTTCCTGCAGAGCCTAGGTGCAGCCCTTTAATTAGTGGGAAATAATTGCATTTGACAGAGGAAGAGGCTGTCAAGTAGTATGGGAAAAAATTACTTTTGATTTAGCAGAAGTCATTTTAACCTGAGGTGTCCTGTAGGAAGTAGGTGCAGATATAAAGCCAGCATTTCTGACAGCAGGATATGTTGTCTTTTCAGAAACCTTCCCTCTTCACTGGGGGCATGTCCTTTTTGGACAGTGGCTGAAAGACAGGAGATGAAAGGCTGAGCCTGAGGTTTCCTACCAGCTGGCGCCACTCCACCTCCCTGCCAGTGGGGTGTGATCTGCCAGGGCATGTTTAGGCTGGTGTTGGACCTGAAGAAGGCTTAGGATGTGCAAAACCTCTTTACTTATTTGCTTATCAAAGGATTTAGATTTAGCTTGCGAGAAGAAGCTGGCACAGACTGAGGCCCTGCTTGGCCCCATTGATATCCAGGAGGAACTGGGCTCCTCAGTTCCTGGACGTCTTTGAAAATCCCAAACTTCCTCTCCCCTCCTGCCCCTGGGGGGCTGGGATAATCTCAGAGTGCTTACTTGTGACTTATTTCATAATGTAGCAAAATAATAATGATACAGCAGATCTTAAATTCACTAAACTCCAGCAACTAGTATAACATGGAGTCTGAAGAGCTGGCGATCATAAATGGTTAACTAACAAGTGTTTACAGCGCCTTATGATAGTTGCTGGCACTAAGACAAGGGCAGCAAAAAGTGGATTAGATTAAGATAAATGTGAGACACAGGCAGAAACAAGTACTCTAGCAGATGTGTGTAGAAATTAATGGGGTGGTGATAATAACAAATTCTAATTCGCCACACAGTAAATGTGTCTCTTGATAATTGGTTTCCAGCAGAATACCAACTGGGCATGCATAAGACAGAAACCTAAATGGGGTGACATCTCCACATTGCCAATGCATTGGATGGACACAGAAAAGCTCAGAAAAGATAGCTGGAAAAGTTGAGTTTGTTTTGTCCCCTGCAGATTTTATTTTCTGGATCTGTGACCAAATCTCTTGACAAATAAATCCCCAGGGCTACCAGGGAAAGATTTCTCCCAGCTCGAGCTGAAATCTTGGCCATGTTCCAACCACTGATGCAGATATCCTGTCTGACGTGGTGCAGGCAGCCACCACTGACCCTACATGTCTGCTCATCTACCAAACTGGGATGTGAAAGCTCCCACACAGCACAGTGCTTTGCCAGACGTGTTGTTGAACTTCATGTGTTTATGTTTGTGAAGACAGCATAGGATGAAAGGCATTGCAGAAATGCAAGATATGATTTGTTATGATTTAAAAGCCATTCTGGTTTAGCAATGCTACTTTCAAATATTTGCATCCTGCAGGCATTTCCAGATAAGGACTCAAGCCCAGCTTTTCCTTTCCGGTACCAATTTTTTAAAAAAGCAGAGTGGTTTCCAAACCCTTTGGAAATGGAACTTTGAGCTTGCCTGCTGCAGCCTGTGTGACCACAGGGACCAGGCTGTGGCTCCATCGTCATGGAGGCATGGAAAGCAGTCCTGTTCTTGCCTCTGTTCCCTATGTGAACAGACCCTGTATCTCCCCCAGCTTCACCCTGCACACCCATTCTTACAGGCATTGATGAAGGTAACACAAACAAAGCTGGGACATTTTGCCAATGTGTGTGGAGTTGGGGCTGTAGCAGGGTGGGGGGGGCAGGAGGGCAGGAAGTCCTGAGATTGGTGTCACCATAGTGGTAAAAGGACCCACCTCATCACTGGTACTTGGAATTTCTTCCCACTTACCTGAAGTGAGGTATGAATGAATGTGAGAATAAATCCTGTGGGATGTCTCTGAGCCCCTGCTAAAATCCAGTAAGTTGAATAAAGTATAGGGGAGTAAAGACAAAGACAACAGTATTTACGGATTTCTGTCTTACATGCTAAAATAAATATGACATTTTCTATTCCCAGTGAAGGCAGCAAGTACATCCCTGCTCAAAGTCTTCCAGCTAAGGACACTCTGGCCATATGTGATGGTGCTGCTCAGATACTCTGTCTCCTGGCCCCCTTTCCCTGGCCTCCCTATGTTCAGCCACATCAGTCCTGGGCCTCCTTGCCTTGGGCTTGGTTAATGAGGGGTCAGCAGTGCCCAAAAGATCTCCAAAAGCAGTGAGTGGGGACCTGCTGACTTCAGGCTACCAGCAATGCAGCCCAATCAAATGCATCTAATTTCCCAGTCACCGCTTCTTGCACACATGACCTGTTAAAAGGATTAAATTAAAAGAATTCCCAGAGCTAATCTAGTGATGATATGATGAGAGACAGGAGCTCAAGCACATCCCAGAGGTGACTGATCAGATTTCCTAGGATGTATTATTTATGGGACCATCTGCCTTAGACAAGCATTGAAGTCTGAAAGGGAGGAGGATTTTGATGGAATTCACTCATTTAACTGGGGCAGGGTGATGGTGGAAGAGATGCTGTGGTTTCTCGCCACCCTCGCCACCTGTCTCCAAAACATGATGCAGTAGTTATTTAAGGAATAAAGCTGGCAACAGGGTACCTCCGTGTCAATGCCTTCAACAAAATGCTGCTGAGCTCTGAGAGCTCACGTGCATCCTCACAGAAGGGGCCATTCATAGCAAGGTCCATTAGCATAAGGGAGAGAGGTGCAAATATGTTCAAGTCTGAACTACTGGTACTGTGAAAAAAACTGGAGTATAAACAGAGCCATGACTGGAATGTGAGGAGGTGGGGGGCAGCCAAAAAGAGGCAGAATCGGCAGGAGGACAGGAAGATTTTTCCCAAGATAGATGATTTAGTTACTATATAGCTCAGTAACTGCAGGATCTGTTTACACCAATTACAGACAGCACAAAGCAAAATCACAAATATATAAAAGGCATCTGTCTCTCTTTCTGATTTAGGCTGACATACTATTTAAATAATGTGGGTCAAGCAATCTGAAATAAAATATCTTCATAAACAGAATTCCCTTCTGTCCATCTCCCACAGTGCTAAAAGTAGCCTCCTTCTGCTGACATTTCCCCATCACATGTGCATTATCAGATTTCTAAATACTGAAGCTTCCTTGGGGTAATGTCTAAGCCTTTCTTAGTGATCAGGAGTGAAAGTCCTGAAAGTCTCAAAGCTTTGGCTGGGAAAGTTCTACAAAACCTTTACACAGAAATTTGCTGGAAGCTACCTGTCAGTTTGCTGCCCACTTTCCAGTAATTCAGACTAATGACTCGTCAACACCCCCTGGTTTTTTCTGTTGCCTTTTGCATCTGTCTAGAAGGAGTTTTCTGCTCCAGTTACTGGTTTAATAACACAAAGCTATGTACCGAGGCAAAATTCTCGCCCAGTCTTACTTGATTTGTCTCATGACTGTTTTCCTAATCTTTATTTTTTAGTTTTTGAAAAACATTATCTGAGCAACTAGCTCTACCACATAAAGATTTGTACTTCTGAATTGGGATATTGCTTCAGAGCCATTCTTCTGAACACTGGGTTTATTCAGGGAAGTTTTGATTACAAAAAATGCAGCCTTAGAGTCACAGGCTATCAGAAATGTGGCTGTGAACAACATCAGAAATCCTTTTATGCAGTTTTTGCTTAGCTGAAATTTCAGTTCCTGTATTACAGAAGGTTTGTTTCAGAGTTGCTACCTATCAGAGTTTTACCAGACAAACAGGGAATTAGAGTTCTGTCTGGTGATTTGTTGTATTATCCACGTGCTGAATGTTCAGGCTGGGACACACAGCCCGCAGAAGGAGCCTGGATTAGGCCATTTGGCAGGATTGTTCTTGTTCATGACCTTCACTGAGGTGCCTTTCTGGTGTAGGTGCCATCTCACTTCACCCTTGGCAGTGGCACACTGGGGCATCATTGGATTCTTCTGGCTGGAGGACAGTCATGGATCATGGCAGCTGGGAAGAGGGAGCAGCAAAGGTCCCCCAGGAGTGGCCTTCAGCCACGAGTGTAACATCAGCTACACCTCGATGAGGATGTGTGTCAAAGGGCTGGGTGCCCTCAGCATCCCCTCCTCTGTGGCACCTGGACAATGAGGATCAGGGTGCTACGAGCTGCATATGTGCAGTGGAGGGAGTTACACAAAACCCCCTCCATGGTGCAATGCAGGCATGTGTCCTTGCATACTGCCAAACATCCATGAAGGCAACTCCTTGGCACATGCTTCAGTCTCTAGACAGCCAGTAAGGTGTATGCAGACAGAAACCTGCATGAGGATGAGTGCCTGGGGACAATAAGGTTGTGCACTCTCTTCTTGCTGCAGGAGTTGGAGTCAGCAAGGTACTAAAAAGCAATCAAGCCTCTGGAGTCCCTTTTTGTTCCTGTTGCTGTACAATTAAAACTAGTGGCAGATTTTTCTCTCCACCTCCCAGCCCAAAATTGTCCCAAGGACTGGATTTCTCTCACAGATTACTCTGATTAGCAGCCCTTCACCTACTTCAGGGAAATGATTCATGAAAGATAAGACCTTTGGGTTGGAGGGAGGGACAGGGATTTTAAAGCCCTTGCCGGACATAATACTGGAGGGGCTTGTCATCTGGGTGGCTTTTGAGCAGGTATCTCTGCAGACTTCTTAATTTTCCAGGAAAACAGGCTGAAATGTTGTGAGAGCTTCTTAAGGAATACCTATAGCAAGCAAGCCTCCCTGTGTGTTGGTGCAGTCCTTATCACAAAATGCCTTGCTGCTGCCACTGCGCAGTTAAAGGAGGCGTTAATCCTCCATTGCTGCTGGGTTAGTTTTTGCTGGATTATTTTTCTGCCACATTATTCTTCTGGTGATTTAGTGAGTTAAACTGTGTGGGTGAAGACGATGTTGGAGTCAAGGTGGTACAGGTGATGAGAGCAGCTCCTGGAAGGGATGAAGGGAGAAGAGAGGCTCCTCTTGGTGGTGAGACATCACAGTGTGTCTCAGTCTCATTTACTTGGCTCCCAACATTACATGGTGTTTTCCCATCCCCTGTGCTGTGTCTCATTCAGTCAGTGAGAGGGTGAATCAGGAGATCAAGCAAAATGATGGGAAGTTGTTTCTCTCTTTTCCCTTGGGGTATTTGCTGCCGAAGTTGCTTCCCTGGTCTGGACCACTGCACGACTCTTATGAAGGGCCGTGTGGGTAGACACAACGACGTGGGGAAAAGCAGGGCAGAGTTTGCTTAACTCACCTTGGCTGTTAAAAAAGCATTCACCACATTGGAACTACACAGATCAGACCTGAAGCTAAATTTTATTTTTCTAAGAAGACATCTCGAGTAAGCACTGATGTTTTCTGTGGAGTCAGCAAAGAAAAGAAAAGGCTTTTGGTGGCTTCCAGGTGCTGTTCTTTTAGGTTTAAAAATCTATGCCAGGTAGACTGGGTTTTGCTGAATAAACAGCAAGCCACAGTGGTGGTATTTTTGAGGTCTGCATGATCACGCTGTTTCCCAACGGTGGCAGTAAGTAAAGCCTCTCTTGCTAGTACTCCTGTATGAAGGTGGACATGTGGCTGGTTGCCTGGAGGTGAGCCCCATGTGCAGGGCCCTTATGGACTGCTTACAGCTGCTTTGCCACTCTGTGTCCAGGTATGCCCCATGAGCAGGAATATTCACCCTGATGTGGCCAAACATCCTGAAGTATGATCCAAAGGGTACATCCATTGCCACTGAATGTCTCAATATGTATCTTAGCCATTCTGGCACTAAAAATATATAATGGGCCTCCAAAATACAGTTATAACTGCAACAAGTGTTTAAATTAATTGGAATTTCCTTAGGCCATTTGCAACATTACTGGGATATCTCACTGAGCAAAATAACTTTTTAATGTACAGATGCCACACTCATTGTCTGTTCCTCATTACCTACATATTCAGATAAATTAATTTGACATTATTGATGTCAATCTTGTTTATTCTTCCTGAATCATCCGTAGCAAGAGGTTGAAACCGCTGCACTTGTGGTAAAACACAGTTTTGCTGCCACAGCCTCGTGAAGTTTTGAGCATAATGGGTGTTTACCCAGAAAATGGGCCTTTACGAACCCCTGCAGTAAGGGGAGCCTGCTGGTCATGCCTTTGGCCTCTGATCCTCCTGCTGACCCCAGGTGTGCTGTCCTTCCTGAGTCTCAGCTCTGCGGTACCAACACATACAGGTTCCCAGCACCTGCAAGGAATTAAAGAGCACTAAAATGCTCCCTGTAGCTGGGCGCTCATCGTACAGTACAGCTGACACAAAAGCTGAAATTCCTTTCACATGAGAACATGGGTACATCTGCTTGCAATCATCTTCCTCCAGGCAGCCGGCCTGATCAAGGAGAAATGTAATTCTCCACAGTTGGTCCGAGGAGTGCTGCGTGTCTACGCCTCAAGCCAAGGGGCTGGGATCTGGGAGAGGCAGAATAAACGCGCCTTTCACGCCCGGCATCCCCACCAGTCCCGTGGCTCCCGCACTCTCAGCCTTGGTTGCTTCTTGCCCTGCTTGCAGGAGGCAAGGCACGCTGAAATAAAGAGAAACTTGTTCTGTGGCAGGAAAGGTCATTTCTTCTGGCCAGGCATTCCCATCCTGGGAAGGAGACAGGAAGCATATTACATTAAAGGTAAACTGATAAAATATTTGTCTGCTGGAGGAAGGGGAGGAATGTCAAAAAAAAGTCAGTGTTCTTTAGAAAAAAATATTGTGGCATCTTACTCCTTCCCTGACAACAACTGTGGGGTGTCATAAAAAAAATGTTTTAGGTTTCAATGATCTGTAGCCTCATGCAGGGCATTTTCCTTGCTGGGAGGATGCTCTTTGTCTGTCTCTGCATGCCTCTGTGTGTACACACTTGGGTATGAATGTACGCTCTGCAGCAGAGGAATTGACTGAAAGTATTAGAAGTGAGTGGACATAAAGAGGATATTGGCAGAGTCTCTGGGAAATCTATTGTTTGTTTGTTATTAATTTCTTTGTTGCAGCTGACCAATGAGAAAACAACTAAAAAAAATAATCTTTTTTTTTATGAAATGTGCAGTTTGTAGCACAGATGTCTTAGGGTTTGTGTACTTCTGTAGATTTGACACATTCCATGTTAAGGCTTGTTTTTTGTGCTGCTACACAAGAGGATTGAAGAAGTAATTTATAGGTACAATTAAGAATGTCATGTTTGGGGAATAAAGAGAGAGTATTTGTAACAAAAGCAAGCTTGACAATTGAGTGGCTCAGCTTCACTGTGATTCCTGAAAGCAAGCTGAAGGCAGCACAGTATACTTTTAGTCTTCACATCCGATCATCAGTTAATGTGTTTCTAAGGCTCAGTTGCCCCACCTCCTCAGGCTGGATTTTACCAGCTCATAGTCCAGATAGCCTGAAGACTTGAGCCAGGTTTGCAGAAGGCATTAAAAACTCAGTGATGCAGTTGTAGCTGCAGTGCTCCAAGGGTGCATGCATCCCAACCCAGCCACAGCACCCCTACAGCTGGACTGGTTAAAATGATCAGAAGTGACAGTTCATCACAATCCTGCAGGAAAATGCTGTGCTTCAGGCTGGGCAAGAGGACCTGGGGCAAGGCAACCTGCTCTGTGTATGCTGTTTGGAGGCATGTGGTTAAATCAGGCATGGGCTGCTCCTAAACTCTTTGAACTGAACTCTTGATGAGGTCTTGGTTTCAGCCAAGCTATATTCTTGGCCTCAAACAAGTGTCTAATAAAGAAGACAGTTCTCTTTGGACTTTTTTAAAGAATCTGTCTTATTTAGGCAAGTTTTGGTAGGATGGAAGAACACCATTCCTTAACAAGGGATGGGCAGATGTTTAAAAAAAAATTGCGTGCAGAGGTTCTGCATATTTTATCATTGCAGTTTATACGCATACATTCATGTACACATGTAGAGTTTTAAGGTGACTGTAGAATGATCTGTGCTAGAGCATGAAAATTCAAAGGGAAATATCTGTCATTAAAAATAATAGGAAAAAAACATTTATTTAGCACAAGCTGAACCACAGAAATGTTTGCATGCTGTGTTTCATTTGATTTACCATAGGGAAGACTTAAGGATGTACACAAGGGTTGTCTGTAAGAAACTGTGTGGGGTCTGCTGTTTTCTGGGGCTTCTCATGTGAATGTTCATTTGGGTGTTGCAACACACACTCTGTAATAAATCCACCATGGCATTTTTTAAAGGCCTCATACTCAATGTAATTTTTTTTTACTATGGCTTCATTCCCTGTGAATACTAATGCAGATATATAGAGATGAGAAGATTTCTGATGACAGACAGATGGGATGCCTTTAAGGCTGTGTCAGTGACCTCTGAAAATATTGATTGCCAAGTGTGGTTACTGAGAAAAGATGCTTCAGAACTGAATAGCTAACAGAGAGTGCATCAAACCTGGATTTTCAGTTATAGGAAGGAAAAGCCTTCCTATCAGTCCTTCCCTGTGGCAGCCATTAACTCTGGTGGTTCGGTCTCAGTGTAGCTGTGGGAAAATGCACATCTGTGTTCCTTTGCTTTGTGAAGGCTGTGCTTACAGAGAATATTCTTACCACTCACCACACAGATTTTATCCTCAGCAGGAGGATGAGTTTTCATGCTAGGCAGGAGGCACAAGCACGATTTTTTAACTTTGGGGAGTAAATGGAATTTGTCAAGGCCTAATGAAATCACTCTGCCCTTTGCCTCCTCTGCCTCTTACTTGCAACCTCTCTGTTCCTTGTAGTGCTGTCATCAGCCACCAACCTTTTTCAGGTGTTGCCTGAAGCCGCTGCTGAGCAATAGATGGGAAAACAATATTGGTTAGGTTGGAGGAAAGTTTGCTTCAGCTGGCATTTTGTATAAATTTGGACAAATCCATTTTATAGGTGACTTGTAAATGTACAAACTCTACACTGCCACCTGTCTTCTCCTTCCTTCTCCATCCATCTGAGAAGGCTAGATGACATCACTCTGGGCTGACCACATGCATAATTCAGGTCCTCTGACATCCCTGTTTAAAGTCATGTTTCAGGATCAAGAAGAGTACCTGTGACAGAGACTGTCTTTTGACAAGGAGAAAAAACTCTCCTTGATTAAGAAAGATCCACATAGTCCAAGACAATTTTTAGAAGTTGTTCCAGTATTGTTCACATCCTTCTGATGCTTCCCCTTAGAAGTTAGACTCTGAGCCCATTACACATCCAATTAGGTTAAAAGTGCTTCAGAAGGGAGGCTGCTCCACATGCAGTCTCCCAGCACAAAATTCAAATATCAGTAAGCAAAATACATATGTTTCATAAGTGTAGTTGCTCTAGTCATAGCCTCAGATCATTTGGGACAATTTGTTTCTAAAGCTGCCTATATAGTCAGGAAAGGGTATAGGAAGATACATTTTCCAACATACTTGCTATGCAGAAAATGTGCTTAGATCTTTGATTAATGTTCCTAGTTTGTATTGTTTATTTACATATAAGAGTTCAGTCCTCTGTAAAGAAAGCTTATTTTTAAATGAAAATATATGATGTTTAAGTGGAGACTGGAGATGAATAGGAGAGAAACAGCTCAGATGAAATAATAAGACTTGGAATTTGTTCATAATGAAACCAAAATGAAGGTATTCTGTCAGCGTTTGTTTTAATCTGTTTCTTTTTTTAGCCTTGCCTGTGCACTTGCAGGGAAATCAATCTATGCCTTAGGCAGTGGGATGTCTCCATTGCTAGGGAGACTGATTGATTGTTTCATATATTGAGACTGTAGGTTTGATGGGAATTCTATAGGAATGGTGACAGCAGTAGAGATTTGAGGGTTTTTACTAAAATACATACCTTAGAACATATGCTCCTTCTTATCAGATAAAAAGTCCTCTCTCCAGTGTGTATTTCTGTCTTTCTGCTGTGTATTTCTTGTCTCTTTTGTGTATTTCTCTCCTTCCTCTTCAAACATCTCAGTATGGATTGTTTTAAGTACAAAATAAAATTAGTGAGTCGTGTAAGATTAGTATTATGGAAAAGCTTTTCTATGGACATATTTAGTGGCTTTGTAATGATTCAGCAATTTGGTTGTATTTGGTGCTTTTTTTTTAAGTGTAAAATAATTTCTCATGATATGACCAACTCAAACGCCGTGACAAAAATTTCGTATGAAATTTTACCAAGGGTAAAGGGTTGGCTTTACTAAACCCAAGGACAACTATTATATTTCAAGTAGCAGAACCAGGACTTTTTTTAATCTAGGTGCCTAAACTTTGCACAGCAGCCTCTGAAAAATGTGCTCCCATAATGGGTACAGTGTTCTTCAAAGTGTGACTGATCTGTCATTTTCTCTTAATTCAAAAAGATCAAACAGCAGAAAGCTTCCTATCTGTTCCTGTCTCCTCCTCATTGTCCAGGGAAGCATTGGGGTCACCATTCCTGGAGGTTTTTAAAAGATGCATGGATTTGGCACGTAGAGACATGGTTTAGTGGTGGACTCAGCAATGGAAGTTTTGTTGTTGGACTCCAGGGCTTTAAAGGTCTTTCCCTACTAAGTGTTTTTATGATATGGTGATTTTAATATCTCTGGTTAACAAGTGATTATCAACAATTGAAATTCACAAAGAACTTCTTCACAGAAAGGGTAACAACATTGGAATGGACTCCCTGTGGAGACGGTGGAGTCACCATCCCTGGAAGTGTTCAAGAAGCAACTGGACGTGGCACTGCATGCCATGGTTTAGTTGACCAGGTGGTGATTGTTCAGTGGTTGGGCTTGCTGATTTTGGATGTCTTTTCCAACCTAAATGATTCTGTCTGATTACCAGTATCAAAGTTATATTGCTGTCCCTGCATCTACATTAATCAACATAAAAATTAAAAGTTTAAATTACCATCTTTATGAAGATGTTTCTACTACAGTTATAACTTGAGTAAAAATAATCTAATACCACTGTGTGGCCTCTCCCAGTCTATCATAGAGTCATTACTATGCTTGCGCCATTTCTGTAAGGTACAAGAAATCCTCAAAGGTTTGTCTGTGTGTTTACTCACTACTGTTTGGCTAAACCCTAACCTAGACTCACATGTGAGAGAAAGAAATTGGTGTCATCAGGGCTTTACTCAGATCAGGTCCTCCCCAATTCCAAGTACCATTCAGCCCATTCCAAATACTTACAGCCCATTTTAACAAATAAGTAGCAGGTGAAAGCATCTTTTCATTGTAGCCTTTAAGTGGTAACATTACCTAATAAAAAGGCAGTCACAGTCCTTCACTCAGGAACAGTACTTCAGATCTGCCGTGCAGGATGTGAAAATGTGTTAAACCAGGACGGCATACTTTAAAGCAAAAATCACTATGGTTCTCTTTTAAATAAAAAAGGAGTCAGACACAAAGATTTAAAATAGCAGATCTTGAAAGAGAAGGGGGTGAAAGAATTTCGTGTTGGTTTTGGTAAAAGTAAGTGATTGAATTCCTCATTCCAACTTGAAGAATTACATCTTCAGTATTCCTCTCTCTGAAACTGATTAACTTTCAGATTAAAGTTGATACCTGGTCTGACCCAGAAACTGAGTGATCTGACCCAAACTATGACTGTCTTGCCTACAAGGATATTTTTGATGGAAGGGAAACAACATGCTGGAGATAGATGGCAGCATCTTAGCTCCTCTGTGCCATCCTCCGTGGCGGGAGTTCCAGGGCAAAAGAGCAATTATGCCAGTGCCTTGAGGAGAGAGCAGGGACTCCAGAGGCCTGTCTGCATTAACAAGTACAGGCACATTCTTCTCCTTGGTTGATGGAGAGCCAGCATGGGTTCAGGAGTTGTGCAGTCCTACTACCACAAGGAGAGCTAATGTGAGCTGGGTCAGGCCCCACACTGTGATTCAGGATTGGAGATCAGCAGCCTTCCTTTCTGTTGCTCACCAAACACAGGCCCAGGAGAGCAAAGAGATGGGGATGAAATTCCCACCTTTCCAGCAGAGCCACATTTCTGTACAACAGTGGTTTGTGATATCCAGGCATAGAGTGGGATTTAATCTTTCTGAAATAAATGGGATTCCATAGGGCTCTTGTGATTAAAAATGCATGTGTGCATGAATACTTGCAGAGCAGGTACCTAAATGATCACAACAGGCAGAAAACCTCCCCTCAAATTTCCATAGCCCACAGCCACCCACCCTTTGAAGTCTCTGGCATCCAGGGACAGCTGGATGCAGTGGGGCTTCATGGGGTAAGATTAAATATGTCACTATCTCTTACTCAGCAGCAGCACAGAGAGAGTACAGAGAGTGCATTCTCCTGGAAACAAACTGAACTGTAAATCAGAGAGGTAATCCAACATCAGATGAGCAGAGGCACGGGCTTGTTCACAGGCAGGGCATTGGTGAAACTGGGAAGCACAGATATAAAGCAGAGCCAGCAAGAGCGGCCACAGAGCAGATCAAGAGAGGGGTAAGGTCATATGTGATAAAGTCAGGAAGACAAGTGAGGTTTCTGCTCTAATAACCTGAGAATCGTGGTCCAAGCTGCAATGCACTGCATGTTACTAAGGCTCCCAAGGGCTCTTGTTTGACCCGAGGAGAGAGCAGTTGCCTGCCCTCTGCTGCGGGTGACTTTGCCATATTTTGTATTTCAACTGTTTGGGCAGACGTTTTGCATCCCATGGGCCTGCCTTGGGCAGGCTGGCAGTGCTGCTGAAAACTGCAGCCCATGTGATTCCTACCTGCCTGAGAAGGCAGGCAGAGGAAAGCAGGTTGTTTTGTTTATGCTGAAAATGCCTGGTATGCTCCAGGCTATGTTCCAGCTCCTCTGCTTTGAAATGTTGGCTTCACACTGAGCCAAGGGTGGCAGGAGCTCTTTGGGATGCCCCCCTTTCCCTTCCCCATGAAAATGCACCCACTTTCTCCCATTTCAAATAAAACCTCCATATTTTTACAGCCTGTGCTCAGTAGGCTGGTGCTGTGTCCCTGCAGGTCTCTGGGGCCCCTGGCGGTGCTGGTGAGGGTACAGTGGAGGCACACAGGGCTTGCCCTGCTGCCCAGGCTGTCCAGCACTGCTGCGGGCTCCTGGCGCTGTGAGGACTGAGGCACAGGGAGGGAACCCTTGCGTAGACCTATTACAGATTCACCTGCCACTGTCTCAGGCTCTTTGCTCCTCAGAAGGCAAACCTGTTCTGCTGGAAAACTTCCCTGCACAGGCTGAAATCCACTCTGGCAATGCCCACATATAACTAGTGTCATCACTAAGGGGTCATGAAGATACTGATTCAGGCACTGCCAAAGCCTCAAATGCAAGACAGGAGAAGGAAGCAATCAGATGGGTTGGGTGGGATTTGTGTGGAGTCAGATTGTCTCTCCTTCTGCGCTAGGGACAGTGCTTACCAAGCATCGAGCTTCACCAAACCAGCTTCCTTGTGAAGCCTGAGGAAGGAAATAATACTGTCATGATGAGGATTTGGTTGAGGGCCCAGGTAGACGCGGCAACCACAACAGAGCTTCTGGCCTTGCTGTTGGACACTCTTCGGGAAGGGCTGCCTCACTGGGAACAGTGGTGACTGGTGACGCAACGTAGCACAAGGTCAGAGAGCTTTTTGTTACATGAATAACACACACACCCTGAGAAAGCCTAAAGTTTTGGAGAAAGAGCAGAAATATGTATAAACCATTAGGACAGCAATAATTTGTAGGAAAAGGGATGCTAAAACCAAATTGGTAAGTTTAAGTTTTTTGAGACTTTGCATTTCCTAATCTTCAAGTGGTGCAACTAGTTTGTTGGGTGGGTCTGGGGGTTTTGTGTGTTCAGGGGTTCTTTATGAGAGTGTGTGGGCATTCTGGATGTGAATAATAAAATAAGGCAATGAACACAAGTAAAAAATAGCTCAGAAATAAGAGCTCAAAAAATAATATTCTGAAGCATAAAAAATAAGTATCCCAAATTACAACAGTAAAGAATGATTTGAATAAAATCAGGCCATGTCAGAAAGATTGGTATTAATGTACTACAGTCCCTCTCCATCTCCTTTCCTGTTAAATCTGACATGCTGACTTGCTATATGCTTCCAGGTTTATCCTGAAAGTATGCTGAAGCAGTGGAAGAGAAAAAGGAGAGGGATTTCTCAGAGAGAGAAGGTTTTTATCCCTCTGTGGAAAGGAAGCAGCCACGATCTGATAATGTTGCTGAACTAATCTGCTTCTCACTGTGCTTATTACCAGAGCAGTAAGGTAAATTCTGCAGTGAGGGCAGCAAAGTACTGTCAGTCAGTGAAAAGAGGAGGATGGACAGACCAACAGACACCATTTCTTATCTGGCAGGCTCAGACAAAAGCTGAGAAAAATATCAGCAGTAGCCAAGCAGGAGAAAAAAAATCCCAACAACTTTATTTTAAGCTCTTTTCTGTGGAAAATATGAGCTCTAATATTTATTAGTAAAATGGACCAAAGAAATAGTGTAACTAGTTGAGGTGCAATGGCTGAAATGTGTCCCAAATCGGGTGCTAGGGACAATGAGACTCACAGCTGACAGCAAATAAACTTTTCCTAAAGAAAAGGTGTTTGCCCTGGGACTTGGGGTTGATCTGTCACTGTCAGGACCTCTCTGGGGCAATGGAAGAAATAGTACGAAACTCAAAATATTTTGGAAAGAACTGACTGATGATTTAAATAATCTTCCTTCTGTTTAGAAGGAAAACACGACTCCTGCAGTTTTCTTGGAACAGGCTGCAGAAAATTATTTGGAGGGCCAAGTGCCTCTCCCCTAAGGCAAGCAACCTGGACAATATGGCTGGGAGATTTATAAAAACCTTATTAGCAGAAAGTAATAATTTTCTGAGTGTTAGGAACACTGTTCAGTTTTCTGGGTGTTAGGAACACTGTTCAATGTTCTTGATCAAATGGATCAGTTTAGTGGATTGTTAAAATCTACATGGTTCTTATTTGCAAAAGATGAAGTGTCATCTCCTGCATTCCCTGGCCAATTTCCAACTTATCTATTTGCCTATTAAGTTATGCTGACTTTGAGCCTCGTTGTTTTATCCTTAGTCTCATTATATTTGGTGGCGGGGTTTTCTTGGAAATCCAACTTCAGGAGCCCCGTGATTGTATATGCATTTGTCTACACTCTATTTAAGAACATTACTGTGTTGCAACACTTAAAATCATGAATCCTAATAAAGAAAGAGGGAAAGAAATCAAGAGTAATCTTTTTAGTGTATTTCTTCTTGTGCTTGGAATAACTGAATATCCTTGAATAGCCATTACTGATACTATCTCTTACATTTTAATGAACAAACCACAGTTCTCTCAACAGCTACTATGATGAGACCCAAAAGCAGAGGAGTCTCTGCTATTCAGACATCTTTTTGTACAAAATTTTAGGCAAAATGTAGAATATTAATAATAACAATATTAATATTATTATTATTAATAATAATAACAGTAAAACACTTAAAAATCAGGATGCTTTGAGCCAGAGATTTCCCCCTCTCCATTTAGTTCATATCAGTTAAAGAGCCACGCATGCCCACACCATTTCAGGCAGCTTAAATTTAAACTGTTGGGCTTGAAAACAATATACATAAACTCAGAGATCACAGAGATGAAATGGGGTTGCCTGAGTAGTCACCAAACCTGCTGCAAGTTGAAGAGCCATTTAAAAATCTAAGGCTTTCTTTGCTTACTCTGAAAAACATATACTAATTCCTGCAAGCTTCAAAGACAAAGCTGGCCAGTAGGACTCAGCTACCAGAATTTCTTCAGTGAGCTCCTTGGCTTGCTCCTGCCTGTGTATTCTTGAATTCAGGTTCAGAGTCGTTTCTATTGGATTGCTCCCAAATTTTTGCTCAGGCTTGTAAGTCTGTAGTCCTCAGTCTAACCCCATGCTGGGAAAGTAATGAACCCACCCGATCCATCCTGCTGTCCTGCTGCAGGCATCCCTCCAATTCATGGTCTTTGTTATGCTGAGAGGCTTGATGGAGTTTACACCATGCATGAAAGGGGCCCTGCTCACTGCTCCTCATTCCAGAGCTGTCTGGGGAACAGTCCTGCTGACAGCATTAATTAACATCTTTCAATAAAATTTCAACATCAAGGGTCTTCTACTGTCACCAGTGGTGATGAAGGACATTTAACCAAATGACATCATTGGTGCAGACTTGCTTACCTTATGCACTTGGGGATGCTGCTCAACCATGCCAGGAGAGAGCTTCCAGCACTGGTGTGCCAATGGAGGCAAATCAAGCTCTAAAACAAGCCTTAAATGCCTCCATACACAAAATCACACAGAATCACTAGGTTGGAAGAGACCTTCAAGATCATCAAGTCCAACCCATGCCCTAACACCTCAACTAACCCATGCCACCGAGTGCCACATCCAGTCTTTCTGGTGGTGACTCCCCCCCCTCCCTGGGGCAGATGATTCCAGTACTTTATCACTCTTTCTGTAAAAAACTTTTTCCTAATATCCAGCCTATATTTCCCTTGTTACAGTTTAAGACTGTGTCTTCTCGTGCTGTTGGCTGCTGCCTGGAGAAAGAGACCAACCCCCACCTGACTGCAGCCACCTTTCAGGGAGATGTAGAGAGTGATAAGATCACCCCTGAGTCTCCTTTTCTCCAGGCTAAACAACCCCAGCTCCCTCAGCCATTCCTCAAAGGGCTTGTCTTCCAAGTCCTGCACCAGCCTCGTGGCCTCCTCTGGACGCGCTCAAGCATCTCAGTGTCTGTCCGGAACTGAGGGGCCAGAACTGGACACAGCACTCAGTGTCCTTCCTAAACTGAGGGGCCAGAGCTGGACACAGCACTAGAGGTGTGGCCTCACCAGTGCCCAGTATAGGGGAAGAATGACCTCCCTGCTCCTGCTGGTCACACTACTCCTGATCCAGGAATGCTGTTGCCCTTCTTGGCCACCTGGGCACACTGCTGGCTCATGTTCTGCTGCTGTCACCAGAACCCCCAGGTCCCTTCCCACTTGGACACTGTCCAGTCACACCATCCCCAGCCTATAACGTGTCAGGGGGTTTTGTGGCCAAAATGCAGGACTCAGCACTTGGACTTATTAAACTTCATCTTATTGGACTCTGCCCATTCATCCAACTGTTCCAGGTCTCTCTGCAGAGCCCTCCTCCCTTCCAACAGATCAACACACGCTCCCAGCTTAGTGTCATCTGCAAACTTACTAATGAAAGACTCAACACCCTCATCCATGTCATCAATAAAAATATTGAACAGAGCTGGCCCCAGCAGAGAGCCCTGAGGGACACCACTGGTGCCTGTCCCCAGCTGGATGCAGCGCTGCTCACCACCACTCTCTGGGCCCGGCCATCCAGCCAGTTCCTAACCCAGCAAAGAGTGCTCCTGTCCCAGCCGTGGGCTGCCAGCTTATCCAGGAGTGTGCTGTGGGAGGTAGTGTCAAAGGCCTTGCTGAAGTCCAAACAGACAACATCCACAGCCTTCCTGCATCTGTCAGGTGGGTCACCTGGTCATAAAAGGAGACCAGGTTGGTCAGACATGACCTACCCCTCCTAAACCCGTGCTGGCTGGGTCTGACACCCTGGCTATCCTGTATGTGCTGCATGATGACACTCAATAGAAACTGTTCCATTACTTTACCAGGTACTGAGATCAGGCTAACTGCCCTATAATTACCAGGATCCTCCTTCCCACCCTTTTTGGAATGGGCATCACACTGGTCAGCTTCCAGTCATCTGGAACCTCACCAGATGAGGTGAATGTGGAGTGTAAGCCAGGTGTGTTGGTAAATGGAGAGCGGCTTCACAAGCTCATCTGCCAGCTCCCTCATCACCCTGGGATGGATCCCACCTGGGTCCATAGATTTATGAACATCCAAGGGGCTCAGCAGTTCTCTGACTGCTTCCTCCTGGATAACAGGGGTACCATTCTGCTCCCTGACACCATCTACCAACCCAAGAGGACAGTTGTCCTGAGGACAGGCCATCTTTCCACTAAAGACTGAGGCAAAGAAGGCATTAAGCACTTCTGCCTTCTCCTCATCTGCAGTTATTAAGTTCCCGCCCACATCCAATAGAGAACAAATGTTGGTCTTACCCTTCCATCTGCTGTTAAAATCTTTGTAAAAACATTTTTTATTATCCTTCACAAAAGTTGCCAAATTAAGTTCTAACTGAGCTTTGGCCTCTGTAATTATTTTCCTACATGCCCTAGCAACCCCCTTAAATACTTACTGAGAGACCTGACCCTCCTTCCAAAGATGGTACATCCTCCTTTTATTTCTAAATTCCTTCAAAACCTCATTGCCCATCCAGGCTAGACATTGATCTTGTCGACTTGGGATAGTATGTTCCTGTGCCCTCAAGATCTCTGCTTTGAGGCACACCCACCTTTCCTGAACTCCTTTGTTTTTAAGGGCTGCTTCTCAAGGAACTCTCTGAGTAAGTCTCCTAAATAGGCCAAAATCTTCCTTCCAGAAGTCCAGTGTAAAAGTCTTATTGATGTTCCTCCCCATTTCACCAACTATTAAGAACTCTGTAATTGCATGATCACTGTGCCCCAAATGTCCTCCAACCACCACATCTCCCACCAGCCCTTCTCTATTTGCAAACAACAGGTCTAACATAGTCTCTCTCCTGGTGGGCTCACTCACCAGCTGCAACAAAAAAGTTGTCACCCACACACTCTAAGAACCTCCTGGACTGCCTTTTTTTCTGCTGTATTAAGTTCCCTGCAGAGGTCTGGTAGATTAAAGTCACCTACAAGAACAAGAGCTGGTGATCCTGGTGATGCTGAAGAAAGGGTGGTTTTGAAGAGAGCAGTGTCACTGCTGATGGAGAGATCCCAGGATAACACTGCAGTATTCCAGCTGTACACAAAGAAACTGTGGTTTTTCCTGGTAAATAACAGAAAGGAGTACTGCAGGTATGTCAATAAACTTGGATATTCACTTGGGAATAAATACTTGGAATAACAATGCAGTAGTTGCAAGCTCAGCAGAAAAATACGTGTCTTACTACAGTACTAGGGCAACACTGTCTTAAGTCCTTAAAACAACCTGAAAAGAAATAGAGATTGCTACTGAGAAAACATCTTTCAACCCTGCCTTTGAAAAGAAGTGCTGTTGTGTTTTGTTTACTTTATGTCAAAAACTTCTGTCTCCTGAACTGAGAAAGTGACCTCTTCTCAAAGGTACTGTACTCAGTTTAAAGCTGAGCATTATAGTCTTCTGTCAATCACCTCTTTGACCACTAGAGCAATGAATTTCTACAATAACCTTGTACTTGGGTCAATCCCTTCTCTGGGTTTCACAAGATTGCATTTTATCCCAGCAGTTTCTTGAGTCATCATGATGTATCTGGTATCCAGAAGAGGTTCTGCACTTTGTATTTCCTTGGCTGAGAGGCACAAAGCACCTGGAGTTCTGCAGAGCCCCCGCTCCCACACAAGGCTTGTTTCAAACCAACCAGCTGAACAAAACACCCTTTGCCATTACCAGTATAGCAGTAAACCATTAATATTCATGAGTTATTGCCCTGGTTTTATAAATTAACTCCATCACAGCTCTTCCATGTAGTCTTGCTTATGTGCTCTTTCCTTCCGTCCCTTCTAGCTATATTCTGCAAGTAACGATCCCAAAAGCTCTGGTGGTTTTACCAAGCAGGCTGTCAGCATTAACCTGATGAAAGAGCACATTGATTCAGGAGAAGGGGCTTTTGCTCCAACACATGGTGTTGTCTGCTGACACGTGAAGCATAGGGCTACAGGGAAAAAGCACTCAGACACTGTGACAGAAAAGATGAACCAGTTCTGGTTCACATTTGCATGGGAGTTGAGCTGGGACCCCAGCCTCCTATGGAAGTGCTTCCATCACAGGGATCAGAAAGGTGTGGCTCCCTGCTGCTGTCTCTCTGTGGGAAGATGTGGCTCCTGCAGAGAGGAGGAGGCATTTTGGGTAGAGCTGTTGATCGACTTTGATGCTGCCACTTGGACTGGGATAACAGAATCATGGAATGATTTGGGTTGGAAAAGACATTAAAGATGATCTTGTTCCAACCCCTCTCCACCATAAGCAGGGACAACTTCCCAAAGACCAGGCTGCTCAGACAGTCCCATCCAACTTCGCCTTGAACACTTCCAGGGGTGAGACATCCAGAACTTCTCTGGGCCAGCAGTTCCGGGGTCTCACCATGCTCACAGTAAAGAATTTCTTCCTAATATCTAAATTAAACCCCTTTCAGTTTGAAGCCCTTATCACTTGTCCTATCACTTCATGTCCTTGTAATAAGTCCTTACAAAAAGGATGAGCAGAGATGCCTGAGCTTTAGCTCCGGGGTGCTGGGGGATGAAGGGCAGCAAGGGGAAAGCTTTGAGTGCAGATTCAAGTGGTTTTTTTTCAGAAGAGGAAAGATGTGTGGGGCAAACAGGAGTGATTTCCTGAAGCAGCATTCAGGCTGGGGCTGGGACACTGCTGGGGGACCAGCCCACTCTGGTGATTCTTCTGCATTTTATGGTGAGTGGTGAAGCCAGCCATGGGGTCTGGTCCCACCCCCACGATCTGCTGTGCCTCTGTGGGCTCCACATCTCCTCACAGGGAGCTGCCACACCACTGCACAGCTCCCCCACCATTCACTCGTGGCTATGTAGATATATACACATACATATTCAATGTACATATTTATATACAATTGCTACACACACTCTGTGTGTGTGTATTCATCTGCAACTGATCTGGAACTGATCCTTCTATCACGAAGCCAAGGCCCCAGCACTTGCCAGATTTCTCACAAGTAGTTTACAGAGGAAGCCCTGCTCTCCCTTGCTCTCTGCTGGCACTGGTTCAGCAGGAGGTGAGATGCTCGTTATGGTCTCCTGAGTGCTGTGGGTCTCTGCTGCGAGGGAAGAGAGAGGTTTGTGTTTGAGGATGGGTAAGGAATTCATTAGGAATTCAACTCCGGTGTTTCTGGCATCTGCAGGGGAAGGAACCGATAGAAGATTAATTCACCAAGGGAAGGTTTAAGTCTGAATTAGGAAAAGGCAGGAGTAAGTTTAGGCACCATTAGAGTTAGGAAACTGCTGAGCAAGGGCTCTTAGTTTGTGAGTTTGGCTTTTGGTCCTGAGTTCTTACAATAAACTAAAACTGTCCATATGTAGGAAAAAAACCTTCCAAATTATTTTTTAAAGCTAATCAGCTAAAGTGCATTGAGATTTTCTGTGGGTTTGGGCAGTGGGAGTAAGGCAGACAGAGAAAACCCTGAACTAAGTCACCTTTGGTTGCTTCTGTTTAGTTTTTCCATCAGAACAATCTCTCCATTTCCATGTACTGTTACAAGGATCCGACCAACTGGGTTTATATTGAGACCAATGTGAAATGACACGCTACAGCCCTTTAAATTTTTTTTTTTTTAAAACTTCCATGTCAGAAAAGCCCGCATGAACCGCTGAAAGGTCTTTATCAGTCTCACTGGATTGATTACGTGTAACTCCAAGAAAATCGTGCTTCTGGGAAGCGGCCGAGCCCACGGGTGGGTGCCTGGTGCTGCCCATGGGAATCTCGCCCGGCTCGGGATCCCCGGGCCGCCGATGCCGGTGCCGGGGGCGCTGCCCTCGCCCCCCGCCCCTCCCCTCCCCTCCCCGCCCGGCGGGACGGGCCCTTCCCTGCGCCGCCGCTCCTCCGTCCCTCCTCCATCTCCGTCCTCTCCGTCTCGTCCCGCAGGTGGGACTCCTCTCCGGGCCGCCCGTGCCGCGATGCCGCCGCCGTGCCGCCGCGGGGCCCTGCCCGGGGCCTCCCTCCTCCTCCTCCTCCTCCTCCTCCTCCCGCTGCTCTGCGCGGCCCCCGGTGAGTGAGCGCGGCGGGCGGGACACAGGGGAACGTAACCCGGCCCGGTCCGGGGAGCGGGACACAGGGGAGCGCAACCCGGCACCGTCTGGGGAGCGGGAGAAAACCCTCCCGCGTGGGTGAGAGCCTTCGGACGCTCCAAAGCTTCTGCAAGTTGAGCATCTTTTCAAAAAGGCGCTTGTTTGCCAGTGACTGAAGCGTTTTGGAACAGCCGAGAGCTTGCAGGTCTCCCCGTTGCGCTGCCGGTCTGGGGATCGGCAGGGTGACTGCTTCGATGTGCTTTGGGGCAGGATGCCAGGCACAGTTTTGGAGCAGTCTGATTGTTAGCACAGCCCTCACCCAGTGACCAGGTGCTTTCAGCATTATCATGCTGATCTGGGTGCTGGTACTGCCACCAGCTGCCGTTTTCTGATGAAAAATGTAAAAATTTACTTGGTGAAGAAGGTCAGTATAGGGTTTCCCTTGCCAAGAGAGCTGGGGAGAGGATGCTGGAGTGTCAGAAGCTTCCCTGCAATGTATATTGCACTCAAGTGTGGAAAGGGGAGGAAAGAGAGCAAGTTTCTCCTGGGAGAAACTTGTCTGCTTTGCCTGCTGAATTGGAGCTATGACAAAAATAATTCTGGCAGTTTTTGAGAAATAATCTGTTGTTGTTGTTATTTCCCTCTCAGTTAATATATGTGTTTTATTTTTATTTGTCTAGATGTTTCAAGGGGAAATAAGCTTAAACTGATGCTTCAGAAACGAGAAGGTAAGTAAAGAGAAAGTGCTTTCCTTTGTTTTTCCTCGGAGTCGGTTGCTGTCAGTGGAATGTGCGACGAGCTGTCCCTGAACCTCCAGCTCCAGGAGCACAGACGGAGCAGGAGGCTACAAGCGCAGGGCCACACTCACCAGAGGCCACACCAAAAGCGCCGGCTCAGGCACAGCCTCTGCCTGCGTGCCTGTCTGGGATGTTGGGCTGGAGGCTCTGCTTACCACAGCTCCTCTGAAATCCGGGGCTCCCAGCCTCAGGCAGCACGCCTGCCTTTCGCTCTGCACGGAGCACAGCACCGACCTTTTCCAATGTATGCATGGCAGACGTGGCATTTATCCGGTTTATCTGGGGTAGTCACAAACTTTTCCAAGGAATTATAATGCATGGAAATACTGCTGGCTCAGGCACAGGGAAGAATATGTGCAAACCTGGCTTGCCTATGATGCCTTGACTTGTTCTTTTTGTCTTCTTGGCCCCACATGTGCTTCCTTTTTGGAAGACTGCTCTCTTATGGGAGAGATGATGGCCAAAAGCCCAGCAGTCAGAAGCGTGGAATGGCTTGCTGGTTGAGGGAAGGTGGTGGAAATGATGCCAACTGGGAACAAGCTGTACCACAGCAGACGAAACATCCCAGAAGTTTTGGCCAGCTCCCCTCAGCATGCTCTGTGGCTGAAGCAAAGAACTTATACCCCCACAGAGGGGACTCCAACTTTCTGCCAGGCTTTTATAATTTCGTGATGGGGTTTTTTTTCTGGCATCACTCCACAGCTTTTACCAGAACTAAAATATATATCCCACCCACCTTTGTTTTCCTTGCATGTGGGTTCCTTACGTCACCATTCTGCAGTGCTTGTGTGAAGATAGGACAGACCTTCCTGCACCACAGCAGTGGCCACTTCTTTGTTCAGGTCCCCTGGGGAGAGGGACTGCATGGGGACAGCTCTTGGGGTATACAGACAACACGGCTTAGATTAGGAAGAACTACAAAATTGATGATGGAGGGAATATGCAGCCTCTTTAATTCCAGCCTTGCTCCCCTTTTCTGGGTTTCTAAAAGTGAGCAGGCCAAGTGCACAGTACTGCTTCCCTTGCTGGCAGTGTCCCTTGTGTNGCATGAACCGCTGAAAGGTCTTTATCAGTCTCACTGGATTGATTACGTGTAACTCCAAGAAAATCGTGCTTCTGGGAAGCGGCCGAGCCCACGGGTGGGTGCCTGGTGCTGCCCATGGGAATCTCGCCCGGCTCGGGATCCCCGGGCCGCCGATGCCGGTGCCGGGGGCGCTGCCCTCGCCCCCCGCCCCTCCCCTCCCCTCCCCGNGCAGGGTGACTGCTTCGATGTGCTTTGGGGCAGGATGCCAGGCACAGTTTTGGAGCAGTCTGATTGTTAGCACAGCCCTCACCCAGTGACCAGGTGCTTTCAGCATTATCATGCTGATCTGGGTGCTGGTACTGCCACCAGCTGCCGTTTTCTGATGAAAAATGTAAAAATTTACTTGGTGAAGAAGGTCAGTATAGGGTTTCCCTTGCCAAGAGAGCTGGGGAGAGGATGCTGGAGTGTCAGAAGCTTCCCTGCAATGTATATTGCACTCAAGTGTGGAAAGGGGAGGAAAGAGAGCAAGTTTCTCCTGGGAGAAACTTGTCTGCTTTGCCTGCTGAATTGGAGCTATGACAAAAATAATTCTGGCAGTTTTTGAGAAATAATCTGTTGTTGTTGTTATTTCCCTCTCAGTTAATATATGTGTTTTATTTTTATTTGTCTAGATGTTTCAAGGGGAAATAAGCTTAAACTGATGCTTCAGAAACGAGAAGGTAAGTAAAGAGAAAGTGCTTTCCTTTGTTTTTCCTCGGAGTCGGTTGCTGTCAGTGGAATGTGCGATGAGCTGTCCCTGAACCTCCAGCTCCAGGAGCACAGACGGAGCAGGAGGCTACAAGCGCAGGGCCACACTCACCAGAGGCCACACCAAAAGCGCCGGCTCAGGCACAGCCTCTGCCTGCGTGCCTGTCTGGGATGTTGGGCTGGAGGCTCTGCTTACCACAGCTCCTCTGAAATCCGGGGCTCCCAGCCTCAGGCAGCACGCCTGCCTTTCGCTCTGCACGGAGCACAGCACCGACCTTTTCCAATGTATGCATGGCAGACGTGGCATTTATCCGGTTTATCTGGGGTAGTCACAAACTTTTCCAAGGAATTATAATGCATGGAAATACTGCTGGCTCAGGCACAGGGAAGAATATGTGCAAACCTGGCTTGCCTATGATGCCTTGACTTGTTCTTTTTGTCTTCTTGGCCCCACATGTGCTTCCTTTTTGGAAGACTGCTCTCTTATGGGAGAGATGATGGCCAAAAGCCCAGCAGTCAGAAGCGTGGAATGGCTTGCTGGTTGAGGGAAGGTGGTGGAAATGATGCCAACTGGGAACAAGCTGTACCACAGCAGACGAAACATCCCAGAAGTTTTGGCCAGCTCCCCTCAGCATGCTCTGTGGCTGAAGCAAAGAACTTATACCCCCACAGAGGGGACTCCAACTTTCTGCCAGGCTTTTATAATTTCATGATGGGGTTTTTTTTCTGGCATCACTCCACAGCTTTTACCAGAACTAAAATATATATCCCACCCACCTTTGTTTTCCTTGCATGTGGGTTCCTTACGTCACCATTCTGCAGTGCTTGTGTGAAGATAGGACAGACCTTCCTGCACCACAGCAGTGGCCACTTCTTTGTTCAGGTCCCCTGGGGAGAGGGACTGCATGGGGACAGCTCTTGGGGTATACAGACAACACGGCTTAGATTAGGAAGAACTACAAAATTGATGATGGAGGGAATATGCAGCCTCTTTAATTCCAGCCTTGCTCCCCTTTTCTGGGTTTCTAAAAGTGAGCAGGCCAAGTGCACAGTACTGCTTCCCTTGCTGGCAGTGTCCCTTGTGTGAGGGCTCATTCATGGGACATTTGCTCAGCTGTCCCTCTTCCCAGTAATAACACCCAGTTCAAGCTCATGGTGAGTTTCCAGTTTCCACCTCATCATTGCAGGACAGCCTACTGTTTCCCACTTACTGCAACATCTATCACTTTTATCTTTAGAATATCCTTCTCTCTGCAGTCCTTTGCCTTCCTCTGTGAGTCTGCCCAGCTCCTACTTCAGTGGTTTTCACATCTCCACTTGACTTCCCTGTCTCCTCCAGTCTCTTCCCTCACATCCTCCAAAAATCCCATGTACACCCATGTTCCTGATTTCTTCCTCACTGAAATGAACCATCTGAAGGCAAGACTTCTACTCTTACACACCTGTTGTTTCACAGCCAGATTAGTACCATGTTTTATCATTTCTGTGTGTGGCCAGGGGCTGGCCAGTCACAGAATCATAGAACTGTTAGATTAGAAAAATCTCTAAGTTTAAGTCCAACCATTTACCCAACACAGCCGTGTTCACCATTAAACCATGTCCCCAAGTGCCACATGTATGCATTTTTCAAACACTTCCAGGGATGGCAATTCCCACCACTTCCCTAGGCAGCTCGTTCCAAAGCTTGACCACTCTTTAGGTGAAAGAATTTTTCCTAACATCCAGTCTAAGCCTTCTGTGGCACAACTCGAGGCTGTTTCTTCTCATCCTAAGTGGCCCTCTAATCCATGTCTTTGGGAGGTGCATCAATTCCTCTAGCAGCCACAGCAAGCTGCTTTTAGGCATGGAGCAAGCCAGATGGCACATCTGGGTCTGGCAGGTTGAGGGCATTTCCATGCATCCCTTACGTAGGTTGCTGTGAAAAACTGATGGGCTTTTATTTTCAGGCACACAGGGCATTTAGTGGCACTCACCCAAATGGCACTTTTTTACACATTAGATTCAAAAATCTATCTTTTTAAGTGTTTCTCCCTTCACTCTAGTATGTTAGCAGTGTTCCTCCAGCTTCCTCAGGCTTTTTAACTTCACCTCTCTTCTTCAAGCCAATTTCTGCAACTGTAGTACTTAAGGCCAGTCTCCTGTTCTCTCCTGAAAGCACAAACACATAGTGTACATGCTCCTTGAGTTTGGGTGTTTTTATTTAAATTCCTTAGTTAGCTGCTGTACTTGAGCTCAGAAATGCTTTTCAAGGATCCGGGAGAATGAGGGTAGCAGAGAAATCCTATTACATCAGTGATTCCTGGGTTTATTACTGTTCCTCTGCTACAGGCATTGTGCTGGCAAGCACAAAGGTAATGGCATGATGTGAGAATCATTTTCTTACTTGCTGCGAGCAGTACGCTTCAGGCTGACCAAAAATTTCCTGGCATGCCTTTTGTGGGGGGAATAAATTTCAGCCCCTGCTGCTGCGAAGCCTGAGGTGTCAGTGAAAGAAACGGCAGCCAAGGAGTTCCTGAGCAGCCTGAGACGCCAGAGGCGCCAGCTGTGGGACAGAAGCCAGCCCGACGTGCAGCAGTGGTACCAGCAGTTCCTGTACCTGGGCTTTGATGAGCAGGTGAGTGAAAGAAATGGAGAGGGCTTATGAAAAAGAGGGAGAATAGACAGGGACCAAACAAGGGGGATTGGGTTTAATGAAAAAAAAACAAAAAGAGATTTAGATTAGATATTAGGAAGAAATTCTTTACTGTGAGGGTGGTGAGGCACTGAAACAAGTTGCTCAGAGAAGTGGTTGATGCCCCATTCCTCGAAGTGTTGAAGGCCAGGTTTGATGGGGCTTTGAGCAACCTGGTCAAGTAGAAGGCATCCCTGCCCAGATCTCTTCTTTGAAGTGGCAAATGTCACACAAAAATATAACCTCTGTTACACGTTAGAGATCCTTGCATTATTTTATTAGTAGAAAAAAAATACATTAAGGGCTTTGTATGGAGTTCCTGCCTGCTATCAAACTTAAGCTTAATAATTTGTAACTGGACATATGAACAAAGTTTGCTTTGTGAAATAGGTGGCCAGACTCAAAGCAATCAATTGTATTTCAGGAAAGTATTTTGTCAGCCTCAACCTAATCAGCTTTTAAACATGTTGAGAAATCCACACGAAGCTGGATGTGATTGGCACTCCTCAGTGAAATGGCACTGACATTATGCACCCAATGCACACTCGTGCCTCCACAGCATGGGCAGCTCCTGATCATCATGAACACTGCCAGCTGTGCCTCCATTCTGTATGTGAAAGGAAAACCATTGGCTAATATTCAGTCAACCTCCCTTCAAATGAGAAGGACACATTTTTTAAAAACACTTTATTTGTAAAAACACCGGAGTGGAATCAAGCTCTGCACAAACTCTATACTTAATAGATGCTGGATTAGGGCAAAAGAAGTGCATTTCTGCTTTTAATAAGAGGTAAAAATAGTTATAGATCTTGAATTCTTGGCTTCTGTCAGCTGCCTGAATATATTTAATGAGATTGTACTGGCACAGGCAAGAAAGCTTCATGCTATGTGGATTGCTTGGAAGATGAATGCCCTCATTTTCAAAGCTGCAACAATTAGAAAAATAATCCTTTGCTTCAGCTGAAATAATGAAGGGTACTTTTTTCTAAATTTTTCTGGATATTATGTGGGTAAAAGTCACTTCTCAACAGCATGGCTATATCCCCCTTCACTAAAAGGAAGAGGAAAAATAGGAAAAGTGGTTTTATATATCAGAAACTGAAGACTGGGGGAAAATACCAAAAGAAACAAGGACAAACCATGCAGATAAAGTGAATTCTCCTCTGAGTTCCTGTATGCATTTCAAAAACTGAAATGAGGCCTGTTGTGGGATACAATGAATCCACTTAGTAGGTTTTCTTGAGTATTAAGACACAGTCTTAACAATGAAATAACTGTTTGTTCCAGCAAAGGACTTGGTCCATACTTAACCATTGTGTATTTGCAAAGCTTTTTTTTTTTTTTTTTCCCCCCAAATCTCAGCCAAAAATATTTCCAAAGAGTCATTCAGATGGAAAGTCTTTGGCTTGGCAAGTATTTGATATCCTTGCACACTATTTTTCCTCTGCTGTTGTGAGCAGAACTGAAGTGCTTATTGCATTTCCATAGCTGGAAGGCTGCATTGTACCTTTGGGATGCAACAGGCTTTTGCTTTCTGTCTGTGATCTCTCACTCCCACCTTGCAGAGGTAAAAACAGTCAGGGACACTGCAACTAAAGGCATATGGCAAGGGAGAACTAAACCTTTAGATTTCTAACGGTACAATATTGACATAATTTTACAGTTCACCATTGACAAGGTAATTGAAATATTAAAGGTGCTTAGTGCAAATTTCAGATGAAGGTGCTGTCAGTTTAAGCACTTTGCAGTGGGTGTGGGGCTGGGCAGGACAATTCCTGCACACAGGATCCTCATAATACCATAGAGAAGGTGGGTACAAGTGACAAAACCCCTTAGACCTAAAGATTTCATTTATGACAGATGTGCAAAGTATCCGAATTTCTGAAAGAGGCTCTTGCACTTCTGTTCCATCTCATCACTGTAGTTTCAGGCTGGAAAGCAAATGCTGTCTTCTTTTTTCTGGCAGAAATTTGAAGATGACATCTCCTACTGGACCAACTTGGGGCGTGCTCGTAATGAATACTACGGTGGATACTACCAGCACCACTACGATGAAGACTCTCCGATTGGCCCACGAAACCCACACACCTTCAGGCATGGAGCAGGCGTCAACTACGACGATTACTAATGCCATTTATCCATCTGTAGCTGGTTCCTGTAGGGCTGCACTGGGTGGGGCTGAGCCCTCCCTCAGTCAGAATGAGCCCGCTTTTTCTTCTGTTGGTGTCAAACAGCAAGAGTAAAGGAACTGCCTGACTCTGATGAAAGCAACATGACTTTTTTAAACTATCATTACTTAGTAGTACACTATATATATAAAGTGTTATAGAAATAAAGCTTTTTTGATAATCAGGTTGCCATTATTTAGTAGACTTCATAACAGCAAGTTTAATTCCAACTGTATTACTACAGATTCCTTTTTAAAGGGCCTTTTCATCTGCTGTCCTACAATCAATTGCAAAATTGCATTATATCATCTACTTTGGCATATAGAATACATAATGGAAGCCAGTACATGTAAGATGTGCCTGCCCATTCACATTTCTATTAACAAATAAATCCAATTATTCTTGGGAGAAAAGTAAAAAAAGGTTTCCTGTCAATTGAAGTGCTGCCTTGTTGCTTCTTCTGCTGTTTCTATACCTACAGCATGCAGCCCTCCAAGCCTGACATGGCAGTTCTGTAGCTCCTGTTGGGTCAAGGACAGATACTCACAAAAGCTAAATTCAGTGCAGACGAGCTTGCCTACCTACAAAAGGCTGTGAAAGGATCCTCCAGGGAACGAGCCCAAGGCAGAAACTTGACTTCAGCAGTAACTGCTGAGGCACAGAGCATCCAAGCTGAGCGGCCCCAACCCCTCCCAGGCACTATAACCCGAAGGTTATCTTTGCTGGAATACTCCCTTTTGTGTCCATTCCACTTAGCGTCAAGCTTTCAGCCTAGCTCAAAATAGGGAATAAAACAACAAAGTAAGCAATTTAAAATTAAGTTAGTGTCAGACAGCATCCAATACAATCCCCTGACATCATAATTTCCTACTGCAAAATTCCCTCTACCCCAATTCAGACTGAAATACACACATTAGGCCGAGCATCAAAATATCTCAGAGATCAGGCATCTGTTAGTGAAACACAGTGGATTAAAGGGGGATTGTTGGTGGCATCATGTATGTTAAGAATCCCAAAACATAACCAATTTTTGTATCACAGTAACATCAGCCTGGGAGGGAGATTTCAGCTGTCAGGGGCTTCAGGAGGAGCTGGGCAGAGGAAAGAACTACTGGCACTTGACATATGCAGAGGTCTGGGAAGGGGTAGGTGAGGAAGGCTGGCTGCTCCATGACTCCTGGACATGAACAATCAGGATAAAGAGAGATTATAAGTGTTCTACCAACCATAGCCGTCAGAAAAGATAGCATGGATGCTTTAGCTGTCTCTCATCTAAAGCTTACAAGAAATTCCCAAAGCATAGATCAAGGCAACATCATACTTTACACTTCACTTCTTTGTTAACTCTGAGAGTATTTCCCAATCTTTTGCTTAAAGCCCTTGTTGTGTAAGAGATGCAGCCCAGCACTATGCAGCTCCCCGCAGGAATACTTCCCAGGAGACAGCTCTTTGCTGAGGGAGCAAAACTGAATGAACATATTGGTCACCTCTCTGCACACACAGATCCACACTGGCCTAACATGCTCCAAACCCTCAGCCTTCCCTAAGACTAATCTCAGCAGAATCCTTGCCAGTTTAACTGGTTTAAACCAGTGTGTTTCCTTAGTAGAACAGCCTTTATTCCAAAGACAGAACCATCATATTCTGAGTCAAGCACAGACTCCTTTGCACAGTTGGAAAACACCTATTCCTAGAAGAATACTTCCATTTTGTGCATTATCCAAAAAAGTGCACTGAATTTGGCAACATTTGAACCATGCTGGTAATTTCCATCATTTCCCTGAATTTACAACTGGGAATTCAGACCAGCTGAATAAGGAAGAATAAAAAAAGTGCTGTAAATAAAGACCAGACCTCCCTAGGCCTTTGTAAACTCTGTCCATTCCTGCAGGCTGACTCAGTCTAGCAGCTTTCTGTGCCTTGCAGGCTCACAACAAAATCTATGGTCTCTGTCTTCTGAATTCTCTAAGAGGAAGAAAAAAATATTTTCCATTATATTGTGTTGCAGGGTTAAGGGGTGGGACAGAGTTGACTTTCTACATAGCATGTATGATAACATGTTTTAGATTTGTGACTAAACCAGCATAGGCAGAATACAAGTGTTTTTGCTTTGGGTGAACAGTGCCTGCACAGGCTGTTTTCCAGACTGGCCCCCAGCAGGCAGGCCAGGAGTGGGTGAGAGGCTGGGAGGGTACATCGGTGAGAGAGCTGACCCAAACTGGACCATTCCAAATGATGTAATGACTTGCTTAACACTAAAAGCTGGGAAGAAGAAGAGGGTGGGGGCCTTTCCTTACAGAGAAGCCATTTCTCAGAGACTGGGTAAGCACCAGGCTTGCTTGGGAGAGATGGTGAGTGGCCTTTGCATCACTTGGGTGTTCTTCTTTACTTCACTCAGCAACCTGCTCTTACCTCAACCCTCAAGAGTACTCATCCTCATCGTCTAATTCTCTCCCATTGGGGCAGGGGAGGGAGCAGCTGGGAAGGCACTTTGCTGTTGTCTGGAGTCACTCACCACAATGCAATAGCTCTGTGGTGAGGGTACCCTCCTTCTTGCAGAGGAGTGCACCTGAAAAAAAAAATCATCAGATATGCCTGGAGCGCTTCAAAGTTTAATTTCCATTGACTATTTCTGTCCCAAAACATAGACAGAACTGTGCCACCTCCTCTCAGCATTTCCATTCTGCTGTGCAGACAGCACAGAGCACTTCACATCACTATCACCCTCAGCCATCCCAGCACTGACATAACGTAACCTCTCCAGCAAGACAGAAGAGCAGCAATTGTTCATTGTGGCTCCCTTCAGAGCAGGAACAGCTTGGCCATGCTCCAGTGCTTCATGTTTCAAAGCCTGATGCTGCAATATCCCCGAGTTTGTCAGTGTCAGCCCAGCAGATCCATCAGACTCACAGGGCAGTGCTGCCTCCTTTGCTGATAACACCTGCCAGCAAATCCTTTTGCCAAAGAATGGCAGTATTACTGCTGTGTCTTTTTTTTTTTTTTTTTAGGACAGGTCATCATTCCCTTTAAGTTCCTACTGGTGACATAAACATACTGGGGGATGGGGAATTGAGCACTTCTATCCCAGGACTGTTTCCCAGTCCTTGCATAAAACAGCTTTCTCTGCAGTGGGGTAGACAGAGCTTGTCCGGGGCTTTAACAGCACTTAAAGCCACTGTTTCCTGTGGCTTTGTGCTTTGGACCATCCAGCTGTTTAAGCTATGGTATGGACAAGAGTATTCAAAGGATCCTGCTTCTTGCTGAGAAGCATGTCAGCATCTAGGGAAAACACTGCAAGAATAAACAAGCTGGTGCTTGTTCCAGGCTCTATATGGCAACAAACCAAGACTGACAAAGACTTGTCAGATATACTATTATGAAATAAGCAAGTGAGAGAAGGACTGAGACAAGGAACAGAGAACCAAAATCTGGGTTTTTTTGCAAAGAATATGAATTGCTATTTTAGCAAAGCTTCCCCGTTGGTACAGAACTGCACTCAGGAGCCTCCTGCCACACAGAAGGAGCCCTGCTTTGCTTCAGAACTATTACTGCTCTTCACAGTAGCTCTAAGGAGTCAAGAGCTTCAAATAAGGCATTCCCTTCTGCGACCTGAAATCCCCACACCGGGAAACACTCACAACAGAGGGACTATGGATTTGTGGCAGCTACATTCCCAGCAACTTCAGGGAAAGGATGTGTGGTTGCTAGGGCTAGCAGTGTTGAGTACAGAGTTCCCTTGCTGTTAACAAAGCATCTTCTTCCTGTGGACTAGCCCCTAACAACCCTCAGAGACTGCCTGGCCTCAAGTAGCATTAAACTCAATAAACTCAAACTCCCTAGCAAGGCTGGGGACTGGCTCAATCCATCAAACTAATCGAAGCCTTGTTTTGCCCGCCGTATGCCTCTTTCAACTTCAAAACTCAATTCAAACCCTAACAAAAACTGAATTTTTTTTTCCCAATATATTACATTTCTAAAATTTTTATTGAAAAAAATAGATTAAGACATGTTAATACCCCGATGGCAAAGAACTCACTGGCTACTAAATCCACCAGTCTATATAGGTTAAGAGAAGCTGCAAACACATTAGACACAAACTATCAGATCATTATTTCCCCATACAGCAAAAAGTTAGGCATAAAGCTTCTCTAGACTACATATTCAGGGAACTACATGAAATAAATTAGGTCTGCAAGCCCCTCTGTAGGTTATCTGCAGACTAGCAATGCGGCTGACAATGCTCCTTAGCAGCCTACATAGAGAAATAAAGGAAAAGTACATGATGCTTGAAAAAAATGATGAAATCCAACTGCGGATCTCATCCTGTACTAACCTCCAGCAGCAGAAGTGGTCCTCCTTGTGCGGGTCAAAGGATTCATAGCAGTGGGTGCCCTGCACACCTTTCCTTCTGGAAAGCTGGTCTCACTCAGCAGCACCAAGCTGACCAGTTCCTTCTGCTGCACTGCGTATTTCCTACTGAGAGTGAGGACTTGCACCCAGCACCAGCCGAGCTGCCCGTTTGTACATATCACTGTGAGTAAACAGGCACCTCAAATTTGGTCATGTTAGTTTTACCTTGTCTACCTGACCAGATGACAGCAGAAAATTCCAATTCTCAAATCTTCTAGGGAAAAAAACCCCAAGAGCATGTCTCAGCTTAATTTACTCCCAAATCCTGTATTACCAAGCTTTCAGTGCTGTATTCTACTTAACTCCATCAAAAGTGGCTCTTCTGAAGAGGCAGCAGCTCTTTCTTCTTACCTGTGGATCCCAACACACTTGATGCCTCTTTCTTCTGCTGAGATGTGTAACCCCAGATGGGAGCAGAGCACCAACATGCAAACCTCCATCTGCCTTCTTGAAGACTCAGTTCAGGCCAGACAACTTCCAAGTGCCCCAGACTTTCAGTCTCAAGCATCGGCAGACCCCTAGCATGATGCATGCCTTTGGAATTAGCCCCATGGTCAGTCACTGGCTTCAAAACCTAAGGGCAACATCTGCCTCAGCTCCTGCTGCTGGAAGACACTACTAAAAAAGAATATGGGAGCTGAATCAGGAACCTCTGAAACAAAAACTAGAAACAGTAGAAGGAAAGTAGCAAATCTTGTCATTCAGGCCCAGTGGGAGGCGTCACACACTCACAGATGGGTTGCACTGGTACCAGCCACTTGCCTTCTCTTCAATTTGCTCCTTTTATGAAGGAAGTCAGGCTGTAAAACCTAAAGAGCTTTTAAATCTAAATCCTTCTCCCTTGTATCTGAAGGCTCAGACTTCCTGGGGGATTATTCTGAACATACATATTTTGTGCTAGTCTGTAGTAGCATGCCTGTGCTTGTACAAATTCAAATGCTTTGTACTGAATTCACTGGATTAAATAAAAAACAGCCCTGGAAGTAACAGCTGATAGCCAGAGCTCCCATTTACTCTCCATGGCTGCGCTGAATGTTGGACCAGGGTTGTACCTGTGTCCCATTTCTTCACAGAATTTGGCATTCAATGGCACAATTTGCACAAGGAGTGAAACCTGAGAAAGAGCATCATCCCCCAAATATAATCCCCAGCTTAAGGATTTTAAGGGTTAAAACAACCATGCTGGGAGCTGATTAACAGTTCTCTGCAAAGAACTATTGAAGAAGCAGGCACTACTTTCACACATGTCCAGCTGTGGCTTCGAGTACAGGGAGAGGTTGTGCTTTGTGAGTGTTTCAGTAATGACAGGTTGGAGGCACGTTTGGAGCAGCACACCATGGTGTACTTTTCAGGCAATTTAGTATGGAATAAATGCCCAGATCAAGGACCTAGATAAAGGCTTCAAACAAAAAAAGCAGATCTCAAGCTGCTCCGCTGTGAAAAGATGGAGGTAATGTATATTATCTAAATTCCACCTCTGAATCCAGACAGGAAAATGCATCCTGGCTCCCCATCTCAGCTGTATGGCAGATTTCCAATTGGAGAAAACGTGCATTTGTGAGCAAGGAAAAACCCATTATTCTTAAAAGAATCCCTGCTGCCCCACTCCAGGCAGGGCACAGCAATGAAGGTAGCAACCCCACCACTGCTGGAGTCACTGGGAACTTTACCAGACAGACTGGATGGGACTCCAAGCCATGCAAGCACTGTGAGGCTCTGGCAGACAGCTCAGACAAAGGGGCCTAAATGCCACCCTGCTCTCAGAGTCTTCCCAGGGCTGGGCACAACATCATCACTACTGGTAACTCCCAATTTACCATTAACCTAAAGATACTCAAAAGCTAATAAAAACATCAAGTTTTAATGAGATAAAGTCAAGTCACTTTGCTTGATGAGGTTTAGGATTTTCAACTGAGTGGCACTAAGCCAGAATACCTTTTAAAAACTACAAGAATTATTAAAAATAGGGGGAATTGAAGTTTTTTTGTTTGTTTTGCTAAGATGACAGGCGAAGTTACAAAAGTTGAAAGCATTTACTGGCAATTCAGTAACTGCTTAAAATAGAAACACTTCCGCAGTACTTCCTCAAGAAGGCTGAAGTTACGCTCCACGGTTTAAGGAAGTATCATACTCCGGTATCACTATCAACTACCTGAATTGGAATAAATCTGGATGGTTTTGTCCAATCTATTTCAACAGATAGGCTGCAGCCCTTACTACACATCTGTTAAGAGACAAGCAATGCAAGACCGAAGTTATTAACTTTGAGTGGATTATTCACAGACTGTTACTTTATAATTAATACACAATAAATCCACAGATGTACAGATCCAGAGAAATGCCCACAGTGAAACCTTGAAACTAGTAAACAGAAGTTTCAGTATTTTATTAAAATAGCATATTCAACCACTGTAACCAATAATACATTAACTTTATTCCCAGAGTACGCACAACACAGTAGTGATTCAAAATATCCTTATCCATGGTAATCAATGAAAATATCTCAAATTCAAGTGTACAACTAAAACTAAACCCTTGAAAAAAATCTCTCCTTTAAAGAATACATAAAGCTCTCATACAGAATTCTTTTAAACTCTTCTATATGCAGATGTCAGTGTCTCTCACCTGACAATACCACTAGTTTTTTTCTTATGCATAGTAGAACATCTCATATTTTATAGTACCCATTTTATAAATAAATTGGCATTTTCCATCCCATTTGTGTTTATCATCAGCTTCACAAAGAAACCAGTAAATAAAACTGTCAAGGACAGTCACAACAAAATGATCTCACATCAAGATATAAAACCTGAAGATACTAAAAGATGCTTCTACTCTATTTTACATAAAAAGACAGATTTAAAAAGTGCAAGGCAAGATTTGCAGGGAAAGGGAATATTTATGTTATTTTTAGGCACATCCACTTCTTTAAAGCAAGCTTCAGAATGAAATTCCAGTTCGTTCTTCATGATACCTGTTTTAAAGTCTCTCTCAAAACAAAATTTAAAAAAATTAAAAAAAAAAAAATACATCTGTCAAATGTCAAGCAGGGAATTTCCCGTCCAACTAATATTCTTCAGTTATGTCTTGTTCTTCCTTTTTTCATCCTTGCAGGTTTTGGTTTGGGAATATACTGATTGTTTGCCTGATACTCAAGTTCTTTGCGGAAGTAATGAATTGCTTTATTCAAACCTTCTTCCAGTGGGACCTGTCCCCAAAAGTGAGGAGAGAATCGCATCACTCTAGGTTCACATCAGCTCATTTCACAACGGCATCTTTTATAACACAGCTATCACAAGGCAGCCAGGGAGTCTCACTCTTAGCCAATCTAAGTATTAACAGCACCACATGCTGGTTACATCTCCTCACTGCTGATACAGCTGAGCTTTTAAACAGCACATATATTTTCTGACATAAGTCGAAAAACCCAACAAATTTAAATCTCACACATGGTTATGATGGGTCTGTTTAGTATCAAAACAGACATGCATAATTCTGCTTTCAATTCTTAATGCATTGAAAGTGACAAACACCCAGCATTTAAGCCCCTTCTGTTTGTACGGATTAAAGATCCTCTTTCACAGCATGGTATAAAGCTGGCACCCAGTATCTCACTTGATATTCCTAAATCCTATACAAATAATTGTAATCCTACAAATTGCAGTGTTTAAATACAGGCATAGAATATGGAGACAGGAATAACAGAGGAGTTGTTTTCTCAGGAGCCATATGCTCTGACATGTTTGCTTGACACCATCACCAATACAGGAAGATAAAAACAGCAGCACAGAAACTGCTTGCCTTGCTGTACCAACTCTGTACTGCTACTTCAGCTCAAGTTTTGTTACTGCCTGTGCCAAACACAGAAGGCCAGAAATAGAGAAGTTAAACCTTCTGTGTTTGCAACAATTTGCTATCACCCACCCTTGTGCTGTCAGACACAGTCTATCAATACCAGGCAGCTCTGTGAATCCTTTCAGAAGGGTCTGGATCTTTTTCTATTATTAGGCTTACATTACTATGTAGGTTCACATTTCCTGGAATGATTTTTGTCTACAAATTTAAAAAAGGCTACAACCCACTGTGCTAGTTAGAACGGGGAGCTGGCTAAGAAAGTCACACTTTTTCTGGGAATGAAGCAGATCTTGCCTCTCCAAGCAAACCAACTCCTATTGCCAGTGGAAGGATTGAGGATTGCAGCAACAGCAGCAAACCTATTAACCATGGGCCTGGTAACATAACTATGTACCATGTATTTCAAATAACTCATCTGGCTTACAGAAAGGTAAACATCTCATCATGTGCAAACGGAAAAGTGAAAATGTTAGAACTGTTCTGGAGATGGCATCAGGCAGATATCCCAGTAAGGGAAATGTATTGCTATCATGTGGCCCGCCCTCGGACCCCTCTGCCTCCTGGTGTTTTACCACACAGCAACAGTAATTCATCTGTACATACCACGGGTTCCCAGCCAAGTAGTAACTTGGCTTTTCTGATGTCAGGTTTTCGTTTCTGAGGGTCATCCTGTGCTTCTGAGAGGAACTGGATTTCACTCCCACTGCCTATTAAACAAGACACTGAGATTTATCATCTGCAATTCACGAATTCACTATGCTTTGCATTTACATCTTTTTTACCAAATGGAGCAGCAGGTCTTTCTGCAGCTCTCTGCTTCATAATTCAACCACTGAAATGCTTTGCACAGACACAGGTGCACTGCATGCAACAGCTGGGTGATCCACCTGTCCCACAGCAACATGGGTTCAACAAAGCATTTTACAAAGTTTTCAGCATGGATTCACAAAAATTAGGTTACGCTCACAGGCCAGTCTATTAACCTTCTATGAGGAACTGACTGTTTCAGTAGCCAGGGGCAGAGCAGTGGATATCACCTGCTTTGACCTCAGTGATGCTTTTGACACTGTCTCCCGTAACACCCTCATTGAGTGCTGGATGAGCAGTACGGAGGACTGAGAACTGCACGGCCAGGACCAGAGGGTGGTGATCAATTAGAGACTGGTAACTCGTGCTATAGCCCAAGGGTCAACATTGGATCAATACTGAACTGCTGATACCCCAGAGCACTGTGCTGCCATCCAGACCTTGAGAAAGGAGGCTGGAGAAAGGGCTCACAGGAACTCCATTAAATTCAACAAGTTCGAAGTCCTGAATCTGGGGAAGTACAGGCTAGGGACCAACCAGCTGGAATAGAACTGGGCAGGTAAGGACTGAGGGTCCTGGTGGACACCAAGCTGAGTATGAACCCGTCATGTGCGCTTGCCACAAAGAAGGCAAATGATATCCTGGGCTGCAGAAGTGCTGCCAGCAGGACAAGGGAGATCAACTTTCCCACTAATTAGCAGATGAGATCCATATGGAGAACTGGGTCCAGTTCTAGGCTCCTCAGTACAAGAGAGACAGGCACATACAGAGTGAGTGCAACAAAGGGGCCACGGTGATGATGAAGGGACTGGAGTATGAGGAGAGGCTGAATAACCTGAGGCCCTTCAATGTGGAGAAGAAAAGGCTATGGGGAATTTCATCCATCTGTATAAATACTAGATGGAAGGATTAAGAAGAGAAAGAAAGGCTCTTTCCAGTGGTGCCCAGTGACGGGATCAGAAGCAGTGGGCACAAACTGAAACACAGATGGCCCAAGGAGGATGTGGCGTCTCTACCCTTGGAGATACTTGAAAGCCATCTGGACATGGTCCTGGACCAATGCTGGCTGTAGGTTGCCCTGCCTGAGCTGAGGTGTTGGACCGAGTGGCTTCCAGAGATACTTTCCAACCTCAACTGTAACAACCATGATGGTTAGCATTTTGACATTAGAAAAGGGCATCAGTTTCTCTTTGCCTGTAATCTCCAGTTTGATATAAATAACCAAGAACTTGCCTTTCCTCAGAACAACACAGAGAAAGAGGCCAATTCTTCTAACCAAGTCTGGCAAATAGTTTACATGCTGTTTAGGACTAAACTGCCTCCTTGAGTGGACTGGAACACATCAAGTTGTTTGTGAACTGACAAATAGGGGTGACAATTAATCTGTGTGTCTGATGGGTTTGGTGCTGTGATTTTTCCATTTCCTTCCCTGATTTGTGGATTCACAAGTTTTCCAGAGGGAATAGTCTTTTATAAGAAACAACACATGCATCAGCTTCTGTTACATGTTTGAACTCGTCTTTTTCGTATTGGTCAGAAGCACTTCTGGAATGTACAGACTAAAAGCCCTTGGCTAATGACAGCAGCATATTTCATCTCATTACAGAGCCACACTAGAAGACCAAGCACAACCACTTCCCTGAGAACTTGAGAACTCTGATTTGCTACAGGTGTCAGAGCAAGAATGAAGAGGAAGCCACAGTATTTTCTTCCCAAGTGCTGTCAACCCTTTCAAGAATCACTGTTAGAAGGAGTGAAAAGAACAGAGAAAGACTGTTGCCACAGCATGCAGTTTTTAATGGCAGTTCAAGGACCACAGCCTGCACAACTGTGAAAAATCACCTTCCTGAAGGATCCCTATTGCAGCTAAGATATCATGCAGGATATTTTCATTCATGTATTTTATAGTTCATTTATGTATTGTCCTTGTGCCAAAACAAACCGAAAAAATTGTCCAAACGTTATAAAAATTAATATGTATAGATTGCATAGATACTCAGAAAATGTATTCATTCTACTATTCATGCAAAGTTTACAGACAATTGAGAGGATTTGGATTATCTTATTAATATTTAATGATACGATTAAATGCCTTTGATAAAATTATTAAGAAATCCAAAGACTAATTAAATTATCCACATATTACACACACTCATCAAGTAATAATTATCTAATGATAATAAGTACTTCATAAACTTTACAAAGAATTACTAATTGTACTCACCAACAAGTTTTTTAATTAACTGGGCAAACTCTAGGATAGTGTGCTCTTCTGGATTTCCCTACAAACACAAGAGATGCTCATTTCAATAACAATTAAACACCTTACAACATGCTAGACACAAGATGGTTCCAATAGGGACACATTAAACTCCGAAAAAGCTAAACTTTAAGCTTTATTCTACTTTATTGGAAAAAAAAAAAAAGGCAACTTTGACAAGCTCCTTACTCAATAGAAATGTTGTCCTCCATTATATTCATGTTGGTAATTCAGGGTGTGTAGGGAGGTGGTGCTCCCTGCCCCAAAAGGTCAGTCTGTAAAGTGCAGGCAATCACAGTCAAGGCCTATGTCACTGAGCAGCCCACAGAGCCACATCATTTGGAAATCTGGATTCAAGGACTGTGCCCAGCTGAGGACACGTATCATGAAGAAGTATGCTAACTTCTTGGGTCATCCAAAGTTAGGTACCCAGACTCATTTAGCTGCAAACAATTGCTTCTGAATCTACTACAGCTTACATACCAGTTCATAAGGGCTATTTGCTTTCCTATACAATATTCCTTTTCTTTTTTTTAACCAACTTGCACATAATTTCCTGATCAATTTCCTGATTCCTATTTCACAATGAAATACTGAACACTTTCTGTTAGCATTAGCTCACCTTCATCAGACTCAGTTCCCTTCATCCCTAGCCTTATTTCAAAACCCTTCTTTACCACATCTCGTTTGACCTAAAGCTAAGCACTTGAGATACATACAGATTTAAATACTGAGTTTTCTGAAGACAAAGCATGTGATAGAGTTTAAACGTATCAGCATTTGGATAGAAACACAGAAATTAATCCATGGCCATGGGAGAAAAGGAAAATCTAGTGAACAATTGTCTGGCAGAGTTGAGTATCTGATTTGGCAAAAGCTGGCACATACAAGAAATGACTTGGGATATGCATCCTTTTTCTATTCTTAAATCCACTACTAAGAATAAGGTGACAACAAACAGAATAGAAATCTTACTAAACAAGTTAAGCACTTTAAACAATATTAAAGAACTATACCACAAAATACTATCACATTTTCCTTGAATCCAGGCTAGTATGAAATTATTTCTACTTATCTAGAGCTAAGAATTCCTTCAGTGCTTTCTTTCCACTAAGATCAGTCTTCAGTCATTTACTTGGTGCACTTTGCATGTGCTGCCCACATATTTTTTTTCCTTCTTATTCTAATTACATACATTTTCTTGCTAAAACAGATGGAAAACTCCAGCTAATTTATCCTGTTCTTGGAACTGTTAAGATCTCAATATCTAGGGGCTTTCTAATTTATAAAGGAAGTACATAGGAGAACACTTTCTTCATAATAGAAAGAGTTTTCTTTATTCCATTTATTTTCTCGAGAAATCAGCAGCAGTGACAAGGAGGAAAACAGAGGGGGTGTTGACCAATGCACTGTAACTCAGGAGAGTGGAGCACTTATACTCACCAAGTTGACAGGACTGCTGACATTGCTGTTCATCAATGCCACCAACCCATTCACAAGATCGCTGTAAAAGAGGAAAGAACAGATCGGGCAATTTCCACTTCTCTATAAATAATATTCTAGGTCTAAAAAGAGAGCTGACTCCTAAGAGCTCCAGTAAAGCAGATCAGGCAGCAGAGGAATGCTGAAATCAGATTTGTATGGGTGCATGTTTTCTTAAGTGTTTGTGTTAAAAAAATTATTAATATTTCCTCTTCTCTCCAGTATCCAAAAATATCTGGAGGCTGATTTCCAATGCATTTCAAACAGAATAGATCAAGTTGTAATACAGAGGCATGTAACCTTATCACCTGCTTCACAGCCTGTTGTTTGAATTGTCTTCTCATTTTCAAAAATTCTTAAATCAACTTTGTTAAAACCCAGTAACTTGGTGTTACTTTCCCCCAGCAATATAACCCATTGTTATTTTGGATTACTAGCCACAGATGTAGCATCTTGGGCCCAGACATAGAAATTTAGATCCTTTTCATTATGACTTATAATCAGGAAAGGAATGGGTACTTTGACCTGATGTGGTTTCTTAAACATCTACTACCACTGATACTACTTTCTGCAGAGGAAAAGAACATTTCCAAGCAAAAAATGCTTTAAACAGCCCAGAAGTCCAGCATGGGCTTTTTTAGGTTTTGTTTGTTTTTGTGGGTTTGTTTTTTTTTGTTGTTTTTTTTTTGTTTGTTTTTGTGCACAGTATTCACACCAACCACAGCAGTCCAAAGGACACAAGGTGGCAGCATTGCATTAAAATGCAAGGAGTGACAAACTGTTCAGCACTAAAAACTTGTCTGTTACTTGCTGTCTCTGGAAAGGAAGAGCATGTAAATATCTCAAGTAAAATTCTAAACCAATTAATGTTCTTCTCCTTCATGTTTTTAAAAGTTTCCGTGTCTCCCTTCTGAAAGTAAAGCTGCCTCCTAAGAGCTCCAGTAAAGCAGATCAGGCAGCTGAGAAATGCTAAAATCAGATTTCAATGGGTTAATGTTTTTTTGAGAGCTTGTATTAAAAAATGATTAAAAAAAGTAAAGCAAATGAACACGCATACAAAGCTGACCAGGCAAACCAAACCATGAAGTAAATTACAAGCCAGAACAAACAAGGCTTACCTGACATACTGGAAGGCTCTTGTCTGAGTTCCAGGTCCGTAGACCTAAAACCATATGAAAAATAGGAAAGTTAATACGGAAGTCCTCTGTAGCCCAATTATCTTTTCCTTACCATTCTAGAAAAACGTCTCAAGGAGAAACACTTGGGACACAAGCTCAGTGTTACAGGAACAGAAAAAAAGCGTGCTTGCAGAGCCTTTGACAAAGTATCAGTTCATTGAAGGTCATCTTCCTCTTGGATCTGCCTCCACTAAACATATCCCTAGGCATTTTGTGAACCAGAACTCTGCATGAAGGAAATCTTCTCAGGGGTGGTACAGAGTGATGCTTTGTCCTGTCCTGGAACACTGAAAGAAGGTGCAGCCTGCACTCAGCCAGAAAAGAGTGCCAAAGATTTAAAGCAAACTTCAGACTACTAAGATGTGGTTATGATGAGCAGTTTTGACTTAGTGCAGTACTGAAGTCTTTAGAACATGAATACTTACATTCTGAAAGCTATCAGCAGGCATGTGCTGAAAACATTTCAGTTTAACTGGGGACAGACATATTTTACCATCACCCTGCTGCAACAGAAAGGCTTTTGGAAGGACAGAAAAAAAAGCATGCTTGTTTTCCTTGAGGACAGAAAGGGCAATACAATGGTACACAGGCCACCTGTTACTTGGTAAGCCTTCAGCTCTCCAAGGCTGATTCAGAGCCCAAGAGAATTCACATTTGAGTACACATAGGGTAAGATCACGAGTCGAAGAGTTTACCCAAAAACTGATTCAGAAAGGAACCCACCAGGAGCACAATGACAGCCTGATGGACTCCCAAACAAACAGGAAGTAAATTCTACGCATTTATGCAGAACTTCCTGCATTTAGCTTTACTTTTAGTGTGTTGGGTAAGTTTTACAGAACTAAATATTTGTACATGATTTTTGCAAAGACACCCATGTGGTTCTATTTCTGACATACAGACAATGGCTGGAAAATACAATAGTTTGTATCTTTCAGTTTCTTTTAATAAATCTTTCCTTTACAATAACAAAACAACAATCATCGTATTTGCTCAGGCCATAATTTCTACAACTCAGTGACACTGTTCTCTCAAGAGATTATTAACTCCATTTGAACAAATACTCTGAACTGAGAGACACAGAGTTTCTAAAGAGATCAATGCACTTGGTATTCCTGTCAGCCAAATTCTGTGATGATATAAGAACGATTTTTTTTTTTTAAGTCTCAGCCACTGCGTATTGCTGGCAATTAATTTTATTTGACTTGGTCATCTAAAGAACTCTCCCCTTACTTCTTTTCTCAGATACAGTAATTTTCAACATCAGACAGTTATTTCCTACTGAACAATAATGTTGGGGAGAACATTTTATTTTAACCCTTATTACACTTAAAAGCTTAGACAGCATGGCAATTACAGAAATATAATAAAAGCTGACAATGTGCCCTCTCACAGCAGAACATGGACTCCAGACTTCTCTTATTGATGCTCTGAAATATTCCATAGACTGTATGTTTTAGAACAAGGTAAATGCTTTGTATTTCCTAAGACTTCACAAAACTTCCAGTTAATGTTCTCACTCTGTTCTTATAGACGACTGCAGTACTACTGCCAGTAAAGCTTGAGAAACTATGCATGAATCAAAAAAACATTTGACAGGCCAGATATGGCAATAGCTTGCTATGTGCACTGGGAACCAAACCCAAAGAATGGAAATACCTTCTAATCCTATATAAGCCAGTAAATTTTCTGAACAGCATTCAGAGCCTCAGACTTTGTGCCCATGGATATCATCCTGGCAACATCAACACTCACAAATCAGCACAAGGCCACACTCACATATTGATAAAGCAAGTCCTACAAAGATGCAAAGTATCAAAACAAGAAGCTCCACCTTGTCTCTATTTGTTTAGCTCCAATAAGCAAGTTTGGGAAGACACCTGGGTAAGAAAATGAAACTCTTTCTGCAGGAATTTAAATTCCTTTTTTTAAAATGTTTTGATAGGAAAAAAGCACTGACCCACACGGTTGTGCTGTCTGTGTAGTGCTGGAGAAATTCCTATCAAGGGCTAGGCAAGCTGGGCTCATTGGTTTAGTCAGCTACCCAAGACTAAGCACTGAGGTCTGCACTCTTAATGCTGACTTATATTGCAGACTAAATGTCATATGCCCCAGTAAACACTGGGTAAGTTACAGTCAGCACCACACAATAGCTACCATACACATCAACCACTAACAGTGATTTCTACAAAAGCAGTAAATCTCTAGAGGAAAAAATTAATCTTCACATGGTGAACACAGCATTACTGCAGGTCTGTAACTCTGAAATAACCACAAGCCTAAACTGGAAATTTAGCAAAGGCTAGGAACACCAGAGTAGCCAGGATTCACCATTGATGACATTAAAAAAAAAGTAGCAAATACCCTAAGTGACCAATCATTGTTAAATAGCAAGCAAGTAAGCAAATGCTGACCTCCAGAGAAGACCAATCTTTCAAGAACTATCAGTACTCAAGTCAGGTGATGTGCATTGCTTTGTAGAACATACATAAGCTCCTTACATTTCCTTCTTAGATTTCACTCTATCAGTAGGGTAGAACCAACCACCAAAGCTTTGCAGGGGGTAGCCATACTTTGGCACACTTTTTGAAAAACATTAAAGTTAGAGGAGCTCTATCACAGGACACCAAGCTTCATCTCTGCTTGGCATGACTTATTCCCTGGCCTAAACTCCTCAATGCTCTGTCCAGTTTCAGATTTTGCTCTGCAAGAATCACAGTTGGAGTTACCACAAAACTTTCATCCTTTTTCTCCTTGGATCGTCTGCTTCTTCTTAGAGATATTCCTGACAGAACTCTGGATTTTGTTTATATCCTGAATACGAAGAATGCTGAAATGCTTCTGCAGATTGTAACTGGTAGCCTTGTTTCTTTCTGAGAAAGAAAGATCAACCTCATCGACATGGCACATCTTCAGACATGACATTCTATACATTTGAGTTTGGTATACTGGAACACTACATTTTGGAGGAGGGGAACATCAGTATTTTCTAAAATCTATCCTCATTTGCAAGACATCAGGACAGGATATGAAGATGAACAGTTCTTCATATCACCAGGAGGTCATCACTTACTGTTAGTGGTTCTCCCTGGAGAGCTTGCAGGATAAAATTACTGACAACTCTTCCATCGTTCATATGCATTCGAGGACCAAAGGTATTGAATATTCTGGCAACCCTCACTTCAACTCCTTCCTGTAGCCAAAGAAAAAAGAATTGTTACTTCCTTAATAAGAGCCTCTTTCTCCCTTAAAGTGTAAACTCTCCCATCAAAGTGCTTTTTAAGAATACATCTTTCAGCTTTAACGTGCATTATTTTCTAATAATGAAACACTTCAAATCTCTCCTCAGCCTTTCTGAAAAATGTAGCACATATAGCATGGTAATTTATACTAGTTCTCAGTATCTGTAATGCAAATTTAAATCAGTGCTAGAACAGCTCATGATTTTAGCATATGCATTTCCTTCCAGGAAGAAAGAACTTACAAGATTTTTCAGTAATAACTTTCCAGTAACAACTTACTTCACTTGGGACTTGGCTACTTTTTTGCTCATAAGTGAAGTGAAGTCTCACAATCACCAGTTACAGTACCAAGGCAACACTTCCATAGATTACTAAAGTCCCTTCTTTATAAAAGCTCAACATATCAGAGAAGTATCTTTTACAAGGGCCATAAAGTGGTTTTGTAACCACAGTGGTTTCTAGTGCCCTTCTTATTAGGCTGTGTAAATGCATGCATTACAATCTTCAATGGCACAGTTTTTTTCTACAAAACATTTTTATCATTTCCAGAAGTCCTTTCTACAGAGTATTTCGCAAATTTTCAAAGCAAAAAGCAACAAATATGTGAAATTGAAACCTTTCTGGACAAAGCATTAAAACAGAGACTGTAGACTGAAGTAAGCTCTCTCAGGTGATTTTGACTGACACATTCTTGGACAAGCCACAGTTTATGATAAAGTCTACAAGAAGGATGTTCGGCCCTTGTGAGCTAGAACAGGATACTGCTGAGTTCCGAGCAACATGGTATGCTGTAAGCAGACAGATGCTACCATCTGAGAGCGACAGTCACAGTGTAGGGAAGAAGGTGTCAACCTCAGTGCAGGCCTATGTATCCTCCTCATACTACCCGGTCCTCCCACCTCCCAGAAAAAGACATCCTCATATCAGTTACAGGAAAAAAAATTGTCTGAAGCAAACTTTCTGTGCTCTGATTCAACTGAAGTCACAAGCACAGTGTTCTGGAGTTGCAAACATTCCTTCCATAACCATTCCTTCAGGATATACAGAACATCTTGTCTTTTCCATGTATTTTACTAAGGCTTAGACCAATGCTTTCTCTTGTCTTAGAAGAGGGTGTATGTGGAAGAAGTGTATTATTGGTGCATCCGTGGCTGAAAGCTCCAACTCACTAAGAAGGGATCCGGAAACATATTTTTCTTAGAAACAAATGTAGCTTAATGTACCAGAGACACTTGCAGGAAAATGTGACCTTCTCTCTTAGGTCTCTAAGTGATTCATAAAGAAATGAATCCTCAAAGATGTTTTGTGAAAGCAGCAGAACTAGCTTTTTAGAGATGAGAGACAGGCAAAAGGGACATTCAATGCATCAGTTATTAGTCAGTGTTGAGAAATCAGAAACAACAAGTAGTACAGGTGAAGCCCAATAGCCCCCAGTATGGAGAAAGTCAAACAACATTCAATTCCATTTAGCTGCAGGTAAGATTTCATTTGTCATGATCAAACCTTGTTTGCAACTGCAACTTAAAGGTAAACTAACAGTAACAAGGGAGGTAACTATTGTGCCACAGGAAAAGATACACAGTCTCTGTCCAACAAGTTTGTATTCACAACAGAGCCAAAACAATAACCTCACAACATCCACTGGGGTCCTTCCTGCTGCCAGAGACTCTGGAACAAGCAGAAGTCCTTTTCCATGCAAAATGCATCAGCTGGGAATACACTCTTTACATCTTCTTAGCTAAAAAAGTACAGCAGTGCAAACATTTTAAATGTACACTTCCAGCGTCACATGACATAACCATTCCCAAAGCCTTCACTGCATTTGGAAAGACATACTCTTATAGAGCTGCTCCTTCCTTTGTTTTGCCCAGCATTTTATCTTAAGAAGGTCACTGACTCCTTCAGGAAGGCATTGGATTTCACATGGGCTTTCCAGATACTGCCATTAATAACAAGTCAAGAAAATAAGGCACTTGGAAGCTAGTATTCAAGATAAAAATAACTCATTCAACAATGCTAACCAAAAAGCCTCTCTTGCACAGCACAAACTACAGCAGCAGTCTTGTTTTCCAGTATTGGTTGGAAACTAGCAAGGGATCTAGAAAAGAAAAACAACATATTCTCTATGTGCACTTACTCATAGTCACAATGAATCCATTATTTCTTCTCCCTTCTATTTATTCACCTCACCCCACTGCAATGTTGTCTTTTAAAAGGAGTAACCTTTTATTTATAGTGTCATCTAACAAGGTTTTTCTCTGTAGCCTACTGCTTTGAAAAATCTATTTTCTACGCAGCTAATTTTTCATTTGCCCCTTTAAAACTGGAATCTGTCTTCTCCAAAGAAACTCTTCCACGGACAAAGAGATTTTTGGTCCAATAACTTAAAAATTGTCATAACTCTCCTTCTGCTGTTTCATGAACATCTCATTGGAAGTGATCTTTTTTATACATTGAGTAGCTCTACTCCTTTTTGTATCAATTGTCTCTGTCTTAGCTATGCCCTGTTACTCTGAATATTATCAATAACATGCAGTAATGACTGACTACGTCTACCATATTCCCACTACCAAAATCAATTAGGTTCCCAGGTTTGCAGCAGTAAGTCATGTATAGTATTTTATTACATCCTAGAGAAAGGAAAAAACTCTCTTTGGTTCATATTTATACTACTAAAGGTAAGAGAGCTTGAGATTTATCCCTAATGCTGAGATAAAATGCGATCAACTGCCTTCTGTCCTCACAGTTTAAGACAATGCCTTCCCGTAGCAGACTGATCAGAAAGAAAATTCCTTGAGCATTCCAAAAAAGAGCCTGAGAGCAAGACCATAAAACACAGGATTGTGGACTAGCAAAACACTTCAGCTCACTTTTTTATTTATCAGTATGAATTTCTTCACAGAGACTGAGCCTGTACAGATGAAAAGAAACAGTAAAGAAGCAGGAAAGATTGTTATGGCTTATGGAGATACCTCCTCTGAGTAAGTATTCAAGGCTATCTTATAGCTGTCTGTCAAAATGTAGCATTAATTGTCCAGTCTCCTCTGCAAAACAAAGCTGTGCATGGTTCTCAGTATGAGTCTTTGCCAGTGATTTAGAGATCTCAGGTCCAGAAACTATCAAGGATGCAATAATAACTCCTTAATTTAAAAAAGATGTATTTTAATTTTATAAGCTTTTTAAGAACAGGTATCTCCTTTTGTTGACTGTCGTAGAAAATAGATCCATATAATTCAAACGCCAAGTTTCTTTCAAGCAAAACAATTTGAACATGGTATGTTGTGGCTGTAATACACAAGGATATCAGGCAAGCTTCTCCTATTAATTACCAGTCTTCCCTCTTTCTTCTTCCTTTCTTCTATGGATCTATTTGAACAGCAAGTATGAGTTAGACCTCCCTGCATAAAAGATCAGGAAAGGAAAAGCTACAAATGTGTGCTCTCCAGCAGACAACTGGAATTAAAAAAAAATCTGCTAGGGAAGCCCAGACAGTAGCAGGGGGTTTCACTGTGACGTGATACAAATCTTTACCGAAGTCTCAGCCAAAATTACTTAGATTGTTGTCTGCATTCCTTGCTCTAATAGTCACTTTCTGACTGATTCATATTCTTTCCCATGCGTTTCACAGATCATTAACTCTCAAAATTGTTCCCAAACCGCTGAATTGCAATCAAAGCAGAATTGCTATCACTGTGTACACTGGATCCATCTATGATGTGTTCAAGCTACAATACTCTACAATGAGGCTGGGTTCAAGGAATTTTATTCATATGTCCTGTCAGTTCTATAAAAAATTGCCATTAATAACCTGTTATTAATAGCTTTTTAGTATTATTTTGCAAAAACAGTTATGCTGAGATGTGAATTTCATAAACACTAAAGCTCCTTAACAAGCCAGGAAGGACAGCTTCAATGATCTGACTCTATACTTGGGGCATAATGCAGGTCCCTGAACACAACCCAAAACTTTACAGTTGAAATATTACCATGCTTATAGTTCAACAGAAACTATTCTAAGGCAATTCCAAAACTATCACTTAATGTGATAGCTGTATCACAACTAAGCCCATTTCTTACTACCAAAGCTTTCAGAGTCACATAGCTGGTATGAAAAAGTGGATGAAGAAAGTGGAAGGAGAAGAAAAATTTTCCTGTAACATTCCCTAGCAACCTGAAGTGCTACTTCAGCTCTGGAAAATTTCCTTACAGGTCAGTAGTATAAGAAAAGAAAGAAATCCAGTTCACAAAACACCCTTAATATGCACAGAGTTTAAACTGCTGTGTATTTTTGTTTACAACACACCTACGCAGATGATGCAAATCCCTGCCATGAAGGTAATATCAGATTCTAGTCAGTACTTAAATATTGGAGCAAACATTAATACCTAGATTTCCAGGTAGCTCCAGAATGCCAAATGCAATTTTTTTAAGGTTGAATAGATAACTGAATGGCAAGTCCTGAATAAAGCTCAAAATTCACACTGTGACACTATGTGCTGAAACTCTCCTCCCACCGCTTTTTCAGGTGATAAAGTAAAGAAATGCTTAATTCATAGGGTCAAAATAGGCAAACAAAACAACATTACCAGCAGAAAAGAATGTACTAAAAATGCCTTGGTCAGGACAGGGCTACTGAGGAACTCTGACAACAGCAAATAGTCAGTCAGCTTTGACTAGAACCAAAAATCATTCTGATTCAAACAAAACAGGCTGCTTGGAAGTATAACGCAGGAATTTAGTTTTACTTCACTTTTATTTGGAAACACTACTAGGTGTTTAAGGTACCTAGCAATGTGAATAATGATGGAAATCTTTGTAAGAAATGACCAAAAAATGCAAAATAACTTTATATGTTTCTTCTTTTTATTAAAGCTGAGAGATTCTGGAAATATTTTAGCCTGAAATACTGCAAATCCTACTGTTTGGGGCTATGTCACTCCTACTGAAAATCCTCTTAAAAGCACAATGCTTATCTGCATAGAGGAAATCAGACCTTTTCAAAAGGTAAGGTTACCCCACTAACAACAGCATATCACCTAAATATTACCCACACCTCCCTTTTCCCTACACCAGTTCAACAGTGTTTCAGAATATATCTGAACACAGGACAAGCTTGGGCTGACTTCAGTAACCCATAACCAAGTACACGAACTATGTCACAGAGCTGCCCCTAGGACAGACAGCTCATGAGCATCATGAGTTTTTACTTAATGTACGTGTGCACTGCTGTTCCACCTTACAAACCTTTCCTATTCATTGTAAATCCTGCACAAAATTTATGAGATGCTATCATGACTCACTCTGTGGTTTCAAGACACAGCCCATGATTTTAAAAATTACCTACTCATGGCCTTCTAAACGAATGCTGCAAGGTGTACCACAAACCTGCAAAAAATGCAACACCCTACAGCACAAGGATTTCTCATAAAAACTGCAATCTTCAACCACAAATGGGTTTCCAGACTGACAAGGAATATTTTGCTACAGTGAAATACTGGAGACACCATCCTGAACAAGAGCAGTACTGGACCTTAAATGATTTAAAAGAGAACAAAGGAGACAGAACCTCTGCCTTCTCTGTCTGGTAGAAGAGAGAAGACAAAATTGCAACTCTACACTAAAATAGAATTTCCTAAAGTCTTATCACTTCAGCTTGATTCTGTTTTCAAGGTTTATAAAAGCACTTAGAACTTTATTATTTAAAGGTTTAAAATTCTAAACAATAGACTCTGTTTGGTTTATACTTTTGTATATTAAGGCTTCAAATAACAAGAAACACTGATACCATTCTCTTTAGTGTGCCACATTTGCTAACTGAATAGTCTCCTAGAGCCTAGCTGAACCACAATTAAGCAAGATTTACATACAGGTAAAGAGTCAATGCTACATTAGTTAATGATGAGTTTCTTTTGCTGGTTAGGAAACACAAGGAAACTGGCATGTATAACTTCTTAAACACATTTTAAATTGCATTTCTATCCTCATGTTACTGTCTTTGTCTGAAAACAGGCATTAGATAGCTAGGTATTCATTAAGGCCTGTATTTATACCTACATCATTTTAAGATATTTCAAAAGTACCTAAAATACATTGCTTCTATATAACTACACATTAAAGACCTTCCCCATTCTTAACTGTATATTCTGCTTTTGATTACTCTCCTTCAACATTCCACATTTATCAGTAATGGTCCTATTCAATCCCACTGATTTCTCAGCACACTAAGGTCACCTCCGTTTAATCTGTCTTAAAAACTATTTACTATACTGAGAGACATAGGAGACCCATTAAGAAGACTAAAGCACATTTTCTACAAGAAGACTGCTCATCTGAAAACACGCAACAGATGGGAGCAATAAAACCTTCCCAATAAAGAAAACAGATTTTGCAACAACAGGATAAGTGCTCCTAGACAAGATGTTCTCTTCTGCCCTCCTGCCCCTGAATACACATATTCCAATCTTGCCATACATTGGCCTTCAATAATTACAGAAAAACCACCGAAGCTGATGCAAGTTTAATACCTGCTTCATGTATGCATAGCACATGGTCTCTGCAACCCGCTTTCCTTCATCATAGCAGGCTCTTGGACCTATTGGATTCACATGTCCCCAATAATCCTCATTTTGAGGGTGAACTTCAGGATCTATGGGGAAAAAAAACCACCTTAGATTATGATATCTCAAAAGATGACTGTATATGATGAAGCTTTCAGTAGAGCATTGGTGTTACACAAGTCTGCACGGCTTCTCTCTGAATTCTGCATTTTCGAAAATCTTACATTTTAACATCATTTCTTTAAACTGGAATCACTGGAACATGAAAACAGCAATGGCAGAAGATGAAAGACTAGTAAAATAACTGAGTACAAGCAAACAACAGCCACCAACTGCTTTCCCTAAAAGAGTGTGTGAACAGAGGGTTAAATTCAACTCTTTGCAAAGACAGACTACCTCAAGGGCATAAATATGACTTTTACTATCGTGCCCCAGAGAAAACATTACAGGTTATGTAGGCAGCAGTTATGTAGGAAGCATTATAGGTTATGTAGGAAAGTAAAGCATATTCAAATTTCATAAAATATGAAACAAGGAAAGAAAAATGGAGAAAATAGGGATGTACTGCATTTCTTAGGGACATAAGGGTGTTACACCACAAAGTACTTAGTATTTCTTCTGTTTTACCAAAAGCATTTTTATTAGTTATCACTAGGCACAATCAGGTTAAACGATCCTTTGATCGGATTCAGTACTGAAGTTCTTGATCATAAAAAACAAACAACCCAATAACAATCACCTAGGAACCTTGATGGTGTGTGCTTTATACGCTTGAAAAAATACACACACTTGGTTAAATTTCCCCTTTGTTGTCTTTAAGACAGTGTAACTTCTACGGGGTTTAAAGTTTGCATACATTAGTATAGCATTTCCTAGTGTTGAAAGCTAATTTTTGAAACAGCCTTGACAATCAGTTCTGATTAAACCTTCCTGATTTTATGCTGCTCAGACATGATTACGAATGAATTTGTGCCACATGAAAGCCACAGAGCAATGGTAAATGCATAGAAGTTTTACATGATTGTAAAAGCCCATAGCAAAATTAAAAGGGTCTGAAAAGATGCTGTGGGAAATAAGATACTCCAGAAGGGAGTTTGTTCAGTTACAGAAGAGTCCTTGAGGCTACCATTTTTCTCTGCAGAGCCTGACCATGGATAATCTAAGGCCTAGGAGGTAGCAGGAATTCTGCACATCCTCAAGCTACTTTGGCTGGCCAATCATCTCAGTGATCTCTTGCTAGGGCATTTACTTTGAATCTTCTGGAGTGAAGTTGCTCCACATTCAGTGTATACCTGGAGGCATATTCTTGGTCCAACCTCACTTTTTGCTCACAATGCTTTGTATCTTGTAACACAAGGTGACAATTTTTTGTTTACCTGTTTGTTCTTACAGTCAAGAGTCAAATCTACTCCCGTTGAGCAGGGTACTGTGCCTGTGTATCTCCACTAAATCTTGCAACACTGCTATTATCAATTATGCAATAGTTCAGAACAGAAGTTCCTCAGCAGGCACAGTGTCTGTTACACACCCAAGGAAGTACTAAAGATTCTTGCTGCATCCAGTCATCATTCTATCCATCATTCTTTCACTCCTTCACTTCTAACAGTAAGAGGAAGATGGAGAGCACTGCCTAATATTACATTTTAAGAGACACCTGCATGCACAACCAGTATTTTCTTAGCTTGGAGGTTACGTCCTTTGTCTCTTACACACCAGGTCAACTGCTAAAACTTAACAATACAATATGATATGCATATTTACTATTGAAATTATCTTTCTTCTCAGGTTCTCATTATGGCATCTGGACTTCAGAGTACAACACTCAATGTTCTCACAAGCCCTTTGGAAAAAGAGACATAAACCAGGACACAGGACAGATACAGACAACACTGGAAGTCTCCTGCCATCACTCTTGACTAGGATACATAAAACAAGCATTGCAAATGCCCTTCTCTGTAAGAGTATCTCCTAAAAAAGCAAGCTAAGACAGTGATGAAAATCTATTGTTCTGGTATCTGACAAAGATGTGTAAATATCCTTTCACACAGTTATATCTGAAGAGCTCTAAATACTGTTTTATTCTTCTTACCTCCATAAACCTCTGACGTAGAGGCCAGCAGCAGCCGTGCTCCAACACGTTTAGCTAAACCTAGATTTTGGGCAATGGGGAAAGAAGAACATAATTAGAGCAGGTGCAAGAATCTTTCACTCATGCTAGCTGTTTTAGTGTGATCCTGTTCTACATGTTTTTAAAGAAAATCAGATTTTTCTAACTAGGCAAATTTAGCTGTAAATCACAACCATAGCTCCTACTTCCAAACTAGAAAACTTAAGAAACAGCAGAACAACATGTGATGTGTTTGCTTCCGGGATTCAATGCAGTTGCATTGGATCAAGATCCAAAAACTTAATCTGTTACAATCTAAATAAAGGCCAAGACAATCAGGATCTTGAAACAATGTGGTATATTACGATTACCAAATCCTTCTTTACATAGACTAAAGACAAGCTATGTAAAGAAACTTATACAACATAACATGTTATAGGACAAAAATCAATCTTTTTTCCTTTATATATGCCCTTTTTAAACTGCTTGGATGATCCTACCCATCACTTGAGATTATCCTGCATTCCATTTTAATGGCATTCTTGTCTTCAAGTTGGAGTGGCAAATCAAACACATCTCTCATCTCTGCCATTCTGATACCTCAACAGCTTCTGAATTACTTAATTCTCTGAACTGTACTCTAGTCTAGAGTATCACTCAAATAAGAAACTCAGCTTTGCTAATGCCCAGGAGTACTTCTGACTCATACCAATTCTTAGGATCACTGACACTCAGATCATTCTGCATCATATCAAATGGCACAAGGATGGGAGGAAAAAGTAGCGAAGGCTTGAGGTCTTCTCTTCACAGACCCATTCCCCCATCAAAACTAACAGACAAAGCTGAAAATATCACCTTGTAATTATCCAGCATGAAGCTAGACATTAAACACACTTTCAGAATTTGCTAGCCAAGGCGTGCACGACAGGGCAGGACTCCTGACATCTGGAGTTTAAACCAGTGCAGTTCTGCCTAGTCCAATGTTTGCTGAGGTGGAAAGAAACACTCACTTATGGTAACTGTGGGAATGTTCCACAGTCATGAAAGTGAAAACTGCAGTCATGAACACAACTGTGCTATAAAAATCCCATGCTCTTAATTGTTCCTGTTACTTCTGTAACTACTGCACACTCCATAGCCAACTTAAAGGCACAAAGTTCTTGTGCTTTGACAGCCATGTTGTCAGTGCTCATTTGCAGATATATTTAAAGGGAAAGGACAAAAATCTTCCAAGAGGGCAAAAACACCCCCAACCTTATTTTGCTTAAAGAAACAACTTTTAAAAATGTACAACTCATTTGCTTCATCCTCCCCTCTCCTCAGCAACTGTCAGGATTACATGATGTCTAATCAAGTTAAGTAATAAAAAAAATTCCACTTACCCAGCATATTTAATGTCCCAATAGTGTTGGTCTTCAATGTTTTTATAGGATTATACATGTAATTTGGAGGAGAAGCAGGAGATGCTAGATGATAGATCTGGTCCACTACAGAAAAATAGAGGGGATAGCATTGTAATTTTCCCACAGAAGAAGTTAAATGAGAAAGCATTAAAGTCAAGAAACAAGTATTCCTTTGTGCAATTCCTAGCACTGGAACCCAGCACTTCCTTTATTGCTACCTACAGATGATATGTACACAAACCTGTTGTAACTCTAAGGAAAACTTCATTTTTAGTAAAATAAAACCTAGAGCATAATGTAATATATCAACACTGTTGGTGTTCACACTTTTCCACTTACAAAAAATTTAGCTGAGTACTTCAGTATTTGCAACATTCTGTTACCCTCAAATTTTTAAGTGGCTACAAGCTTCAGAGCATTTTTCTAAATAGACTGTGAAGCCAAAATGGTAAAAATTTTTTTTCAATACGAGGAGAAACTTTTTGGCAAAATTAAATACTGTATTTTTATTTCTAGGCCATCTGTCAATGAAACATTAATCAGCTTTGTATCATTTATATATTAAATATATATGGCAAGACACAAGCACGGAACTTCTGTCTTTTTTTTCCTGTTACTTTTGTTATACATATGCAATGCTTTGGATAATACAGTATTTTAGCTTTAATTAAAAAAACAAACACAGAAATCAAAACCAATACAGAGATTTCAGCACACTCCTCCACTCCCTGTTATGAAATACAATTACTCAAAGAACTAGTCAAAACTCATTGTCTGAGATGATTGAAGCTTGGGGGTATTAGAAACAAAAGACTGTTGGAAACAAATTTGTTACATTATAATAAAAACAAAGCAATGAAAACTGGATTAATTTTCATAGGCAGTATCTAATACCCAAAAGCTCAACCTGCAAGCCTTTCATAACATGACTCTTGTACATATCTAAATGTCTTTCTGTCTTCTATGTAATTTGAATCACAGCAAGCCAGAACTGTAAAAAAACCCACCCACGGACAACCAACTGCAAAAGCAAAAATTTAACATAAGCTCAAATGAGATTTTAAGAAGAAATCCCCTACACCAAGGTCATTCAAGAAAAGCAATCAAAAGGTGAGGTAATAATTAGAATGGTCTGATGAAAGAAAAGGAAAATAACTCCTTTGTGTTTCAAAAGAAAAGTTAGATTTAGTTGGGTTTTTTTTTTGAAGACAAATTTACATTGAAACCAGAAGGAAGTTGGAAAAGTGAAGGTTAGCTGCTATTCTGACAGAAGAAAATACTGCATGGCATAATGCTGTCTTGTCCTAGAACAGAACACTACTGCTCAAACAAATGACCATTTTCCTTCTATTTCCTTAGGTGTTTTATTACTAAAAGGCAATAACAAATCACAGCATTAAAAATAATCTGTACTTTGACCACGTATTGATTTTTCTTAGTCGTCTGTTGGGAGCTTTGACTTTCAGAGTATCTGTGACATAATGAACTTTTTCCTCCAGTTAAATTACTTTTACTACTTAAAACAGGGTAGGAGCACCCTTGACTTATAAATTAAAAAAACAAAACCAAAAAAACAACAACCCAAAACCAAACCAAACTTTCTTTTTCTCCACTTGAATGTAACTATACTTGCTTAAACAGCACAAGATGTATAGGAGTTACATCGAGTAGGAAAAGAAAAAAAAAAAAGAAATGGTTTGAACTCGAAGAGACATTAAAGACCACCTAGATCCCACCATGTATTCCACTAGACCAGGCTGATCAAAGCCCATCCAGCCTAGACTTGAACACTTTCAGGGATCAGGCATTCAGGCATCCACAGCTTCTCTGTGCAACCTGTTCTGGTGCCTCGCCACCCTCACCGTAGAGATTCTGTTTCCTCTCTCTAATCTAAACCTACCTTCTTATGGTTTAAAGCCATCTCCCCTTGCCCTATCACTATATGAAAAAATAAAATATCAACTATGAAGTTATCACCTGCTTTCAACTAGCTAAAAACACTGAAATATTAGAGGAATGTGCCTCCTGCTGAAGACTTCCTCTCCATTCTCAAATTTCATTTGACAAAACAAGTACTCAAACCTTTGCTTTCGGACCTCTAATACATATATATATATATATATTAAAAAAAGCACACTAGTAGGGCAAGAGCATACAAAAGTGGCTTGAATTATCCACTTACTTTTCAACAGTCATCTCTTACTTTTCAAAGTCTATTGAGCAATGAAAAAATGAAAAGTAGGTAAATCTTCAAAGCACATGCATCTCCTTCACATTAAACATTACATTCTTTTTAAGATAAGCACATGTTCTGGTAATAACACTTTAAAAATACCAGCAATATTGGCATGGCAAAATATTCAACTTTCTGTTTGAATCCCTAATGAAGTGTGGTAGTATATAAGTAAAGTTTTTCTAGATTAACTGTTGGTGTCTATTGGCTACTGGGTAAGCTCAGCTCCTGACTTCTATGTAACGTAGCTTGGATAAGCACATAGTGGATTGTCTGGAGGAAGCATTTCAAAATTTACCCCATACTGCAGCCCTGCATTGCCACTGCAGCCCTGCATTGCCACTGCAACACAAAAAATCCTGCAAAATAATTTAATTCACTGATTGAACTCACAATGTCACGTGACCAAAATAAGGAGAAATTATTTCAAGCCATAACTCACAACAGAGAACAATTAACTATCAACATAAACATAAGATAAGCTCCTAAGGCAAACTTAATGACAGTGCAAGTTTTACTGTCATGACAGAGTAATGATATTTGACAGTATGCTCATGCAGATGCCACAAAATATATCTACTGATATGCTGCCATGCTCTCTTTGGTCTACAGCTGTTTATCTCTAGAGCAGGGATGAAGCTTCAACTGCCTAAATGTCAAAACAGCTCAGAAAGCTAGAGAAACAGTTTTGGTAGATGTGTAATGTTGAGTATTTTTCTCACATAAAAAGGCGCAGAGAAGTAAAATTTCATGTCGCAGGTTCTCTGCTATTTGTTCTTGAATGATCAGGAAATAGTCCATCCAACCACTATCAACTCTGGCGCAGCATCAAGAGAGTTTGTTGCACAAGGCATCTGTAATAGCAACACAAATAGCATCCAAAGAGAACCTGATGCAGCGAGAGCTGGCAGAAAAAAGTTCCCAGCTCAGGCTCAATTCCAAGCCCCACCTGCATTGCTAATAGAGCTGAAACTTTTAGGAGTTCGTCTGCAACGTGAAGCTAGTTAATTGTTCTGCACGGTGAAGTGTGACATGGGGTGACTACTCCTTACTTTGGTCACTGTGACACTGTAAGCTTAAGCAGTGAATAAAGCTGGAATCAACTTTTTTGCTGGGGAAATAATGCACAAATGTAGCACGGGGTAAATTTTAACTGGTTTGTTGGACTTCAACGCACATCCTACAGATGAGTTCTAAACATGAATAAAATACATGACTGCCTCAAGTTTTGCTTTAAGTATCCCCTTCCCACATCATGCTACTGTCATAAAACCAAAGACAAGGGGTAGACTGGAAGCTGGCGAGAGGAATGCTCCATAAAATGCTGACTGATGCTCGCAAGCAGCAGGTAACTCAGGCACAGTGGTGCAGAAAAATTAACAAAGCAATCTCTGAAGTCACCTACAGCCAACTCAAAGCTGAACTCTGACCCGAGTTTTATGCTGTTTCTTTCTACCTATTCCTTCACAACCCTTTCTAAATCAGGTTTTTGGCAAGCTGTGGTAGAATTTTTGGAAAGAAAAAATGTCACTTCAAAAGCATTTTGGTATGTTAGTAATTTACTGCCAATCTTAATCTGTAAAAGCAGAAATGAACTCTTTCCTGCCTCCCTCTCCATCCACTTAATTTTCTTTTGTGGCGTCTTTTTTGTTTCTTTGTTTTGCGTTTTTTTTTTTTTTTAATTATTTTTATTTAAATACTACTAATTTTTGACACACAGCAGCTTGTATAGGAATGGTTCCTTTAACGGTATGTGGCAATTCAGGTACAGAAGGTCAAAAATTACCATTCCTTTTGCTCCACAAGGACACAGTTAGGCCTGTGATAATACAAGTTACCATATAACTGTTAGCTAGAAACAAATGCATATAAAATACATAACCTCAAAACCTCCTTATAATATTCAAGTTTATTTACTTATTTTTAAACATGAAATTAAGTGTAAAAAGCAGTGCAAAAGAAAGAAAGTAAGAAAGCACTCTCCTTCTTTTGGTCTTTCATTCTTCCTTTGTTTCCCAGCTAGCATTTGTTTTAAATGAAACAAAGAGAAGCTGGAGAAAAAACAAGGTTTTCCTTGCCAGATGTACAGTCTTGCCTGTCTCATTTGCCTCAACCACTTTTCCCCCATGCATAAAGGCAAAAATCGACCCCTGTATGGAAAAGGTTCAGCAAGAGCAGAATTGGTAGAGAGATGGAAGACAGGGAATTTGCCAAGTTTCAGATGGCCACCTTCTGGATCAGAAGGATAGGCAGGCAGGCAGCTACAGGACCTCTGCCTCTTGTCTGGGAAGGAATCTTTCGTGTCCCAAGCTTCAGACCAATGAAAAACATCACCCATTTTCCAGAACATTTAGAGAAAGCTGGACATTTCAGTAGGGTGAAAGGTTTCTACCACAAACTTTTCATATTTGATCCATCAAGCTGACAGTGCTGAAATAATAATATTTTTTCTCATTCCACCTTCCCTCTGTTAACTGTCAGGTCTGAAAAATACCTATTTTTTTTTTTTCCTCAGAATTTCAGCAGGCCAACTAGACAAAGCCATCTACCCTGCTTGACGTCTACCTTGCTTGTCTGTTGCAGCACAAAGTTAACAGTTATTTAAGATAGAAACCAACTTAATTCTGTTCCAGCCAGAGCTGTGAAAAGCTATCCAAGATACAGCTTTTCAAAGGATTAACTACTTGGGTGCCTGGGACAGTATCTACTGAAGGACAGAAAGAAATACATCTAGAAATTGACCTCCACAACTCTTTTCTTGTTACATGAGGTAAAGAAAAGAAGTTTTACAACATTTAATACAAAGCCATGAGCTAGCTTTAAAAGAAAGTCATAGCATAATTATTAAAAAAAAGTGTAAACAGCTGTGGAAAGTGTTACATTAAGGACCACGACAGAAGAACAAATGGTAACAATAAAATTCTGCAAATTTTGTGTGTAACTCACATGGGAGACCAGAACTTTGTTAACCGTGAAGATGGCAGCAAGTAGTTTACCAAGCACAGGATCATAGACTACTGATAAGGAAACATTAAATAAATTTGCCATGTTACAATTTTATTGAAAAAAAAAAAAAGTTCAAAGAAGTAAAATTCATTTCAAAATAGCACAGACATAGAACCTGGCATAAACATTCAAGCCAGGTACACAAGGTACACCATGGCAAATATAGAAGTCTGTGCTCAACATAAAGTTTAAGTAACATATTGCAAGATAAACAGCAACTAATGTCTGCCAGTTGTGCCCTTCTCTATGTGAAAAGCCAAAAAACCAAAAAAAATCCCCAAAATTTAGCATACATGGAATCTGCAATACCTAAATTTGGACACAAACATTCAATCTTGTGTTTTCCTTAATGCTAAAAGAAGAATCATCAATAAAAGCACTTGTCCTAGGATGACTAGGACACATACTCCATAAAACTCTAAAATACTACCATAAAACTACTTTCCTTCATATTATCTTTATTTTCCAGCCCTAATACTGCATATACTCTCCATGCTTCCTAAGTGAATGGTAGAGGAGATATCTACCACCTTTCCTATGACGGGAAATGACCTTCATCTTCAATTTCTGCCTTCAATTTCTGTCATAGTCCCAGAAAGGACTAAACGGGTCACTAAGTCCACTAAGCACCTCCATCCATCACTGTATTTGCTAGTCAGGAAGCACTGAGCAGAAAAGCTTTGATCAGAAGCATACAAATAAGTTTCTACAGCTTGAATGCATGGACTTTTCTTGTAAGAAAAACCCCAGCTGCGCCGATTTCATTACCGGAGGTCAGGCCAGAGAACCTGACACAATGAAGCGAAACATTTCTACTGCCCTGAACTATAAAGGACTACAAATACAAGTTGTGATGCTAAACACGTTGTCTGTAATGTCAGGCAAACTGGAATAACTTCATAAAGATTTACCATATTGCTCACACCGAAGCAGTTTTGGAGAGCCTCACACCAGAGACCAAGATCAAGGCACCACTGCACTTGGCTCTGGACAAACAATAATGTAGCATTTGTTACCCTCTGCGTTGCCATAGACTTTCCTGACCATACAATTTAAAAGCAACAAGCTGAACATACTAAGCACAGAGAATAAAGACTAGGATGGGAAAAACCTGGGATGGAAGTATGGAAGGGAAAAAAAAGAAAAGCCACATATTAAAGACATACTTTGTGTTTCTATTTGTATGTGCTTTAAATTATTTCTGAGAGGACTTGAAGATGGAACAATTCTGGGATGCTGTAGAACACTACTTAGTAAAATGTTACCATCCTGACATGTGGAAGTCTTCACAAGAAGACTACAGACTATTCTTTTGAATAATTTTGTGAGACTGTTGGTCTTAGCCTTAAAAATCAATTCATACCTACAAGCCAGCAAATAAACCCTTGAAAATAAAAGGGTTTTTTTAGGCCCAGTCAAGCAAATGATTTATTAAAATTCTATAAATACTGTTACTTTACTTACTTATGTAACTAGCAACTACAACACCTCCTGCAAACTCTGAAAGCCAATATCCTTGTCACTATGTGTATCACATGCTTACACCGTCTCTCAACTTGCAAAACGTGTTTTTATTATATAATTTTAAAAGCTTTTTGAGTGGGAGTCAAAAGCACCACAACTACCTTCATGTTCACAACAGTCACTGAAATTAGAGCCAACATTTAAGAAATGTTCTTCCAGAAACTGGACTGCTGGCATGAAGAATTAAAACAAAAAAACAACTGAGACCAAAACTGAACAACTTTAGTTTACTGAAGATCAGTTAATCTCAGAACATAAGCCATAAAACAGTTTATCATTACCTGCCACTTACACTTTACTTCTCTCTCATTTCATATCATATTCCTTAGGTAGGGCACATGCACTTGTTTTAAATGGAAGTTTTTGAGCATCAGAGTGGAACTACTCTTCACTGCTCTGCCCAGAAAGAGTTTGGCCAGCAGTTTCAGCTGCCACAGACTGCAATTTTAGAAGTACCATACAGTGTTTTTCAAAACATACTGTGCATCTTTGATTAGGGAAGTGAAATCAGTTCAACTGACTCAACTGTTTCCACCATTGACTGCAAATCTGTGGCATTTTCACGCCTGTTTTTGTTTCAAATTTGTGAAAGGTGTGGTAAAAAACAAAACAAAACACTACCAAGCAACCAGAAAGAAATGCAAGGTCAAAGTGTGTACCTGTGAACTCTGAAACAGTTCAGCTGAGGACATCTTTCAGATACAAGAGATAGCTGGGTTTAAAGGAAACGTGCACCTATCACTTTACACAAGGTTGTTTTAAGGCTTCCAAAAGTTGCTGAGGAAGCAGGAAGAAGAAACTCCAGCGGGAGAGTATATGGGCTACATATAACTGTCTGATGTTTTCTTCCAGATTTATTCAACTGCTGTGTGTGCCTATGGGTAGTTAAAAACCGGACCTCAAGACTGAAAACTGAGAGGCATTTTTTCCTGTTTAGGGTCCAGTTTGTGGAATGATTGTGTGTCATCTTATGCCATCACCTTGAAAGTGGTTTGGTTTTTCATGTGTGTGTTTTTGAGGATTTTATGGGGTATATAGGCTGTGTATTTTTTTTTTATTATTTGTTTCCATGTATCTGTGTTTTTAGGTTGGAGTTCTTTTTTGTTCAGTTGTATTGCTGTGTTTTTGTTTTCTTTTTACACATATATTCAAGTACAACAATATTTCACAGCAGAAATACAGACTTTGGTGGCTTTAAGTGACATAAAAACAAACTATTTTTCCTACAAACTCAGAGTCAAATCTAATGCAAAGGTGAGTATAAACAAGACAGCACTAATGCTTACATCACTATGCAAACCAAGTACAATACTAATAATGTACATTTATTTAGTACAGATTTTCCTTTGGTATTTTATCTATTATCCTAAAGTGGGGTACATCACAATAACTCCAGATGAAACATTAATTCTCATTTGTTTTCCAGTTAACATCTGTGTGTCTTTACATTATGGTTTTTTAAAACATGAGCCACAATGCTCTCAAGTGACTATCCTGGGGCACAGGTACTCTTAATAAGTGCAGAGAATGAGGCACAAAATAAGTAAAGGTGGATTTCTGTATTTTTTTCATGATAATACAAAAAAGACTGTTAAGCCTTCAGGAAAAAAAAAAAAACAAAACTGTCTTCCTGTACAAAAAAGTGTCCATTTAATAACGTATTAAAGTTCTACATGAGGGTCAGGCTAAATGAAAATATCTTTAAAAACACAGAATTGAACTATAATAAGAAAAAAAGGGTTTAATATAGCTATTTCAGACTTTTTTTTTACTATTTTTCTTCTTTCAAGATTCCTGAATTACTTTTATTCCACTAAAGAATTCAAAACCCCTTTTCTTCTGCTTGAAAAATACAAAGTGAAAACTTGCATTTCCCATTGACATTTCCAAATGCTAAAGCAAATAAAATCCTAGTAGAGGAGAAAGACATTCAGTACTAGAGATAACTACAGTTGTCACAGGGCTAAAAAATAAAATGTACATTTAGGTGATTTATGATTGTTTCTGGTCAACCTAGATCAAGATCCAAGAACGCTGAGTCCCACTTTGGGTCATGGATCAAAGACAATGATGCAGCCAAGGCAGATTGTGCGTAGGTACCACTGTGAAGCTGAAAGCTACAAATCTTGAGACTAAATTAACTTTTCCATATCCCAAGTAAAAGCACTGTTCTTTCTAGATGAAAAAGGAGGTCTCTCAGAAATAAAGCACTGATTATCCTGTCTGCAACTGAACTTTCAAACAACCTTATATAACCTGGTTTAAACAGGACAGCAAATACAGAGAAATTCTTTAGACACAAACCAACTTTTTATCATGACTGCACATTCATTCTAACTTCTATTTACAAGTAAAAGGGAGAAACTGGGACTAAGAAAAGAAGTATCTGATCTATGTGCTGACTTGCTGATCTGTTACAAAAACTATCCCCTTACTGCCTCACTGGACTATAAACTCTGCAATGTAATAAAGTTTTACCATGTTCTTAGTGTATGAAAGTTTATTTTATTTCAACACTTAGCCGTGCCAGCCTCAATTTATACTGTTGGAAGATGAAAAGACATTGAATAAACTACCCATTGAATAACATGTAATAATTAGCTGTCAGTACTTAATAGGGAATTGGTATCTTAATTAAATAGGCCATAGGAAAGGTAGCTGGGGGATCTCAGAATTGCCATTCATTAGTGCCTAGTTAGCCGGGCAACAATATTAGCAATGATGATAATTCCCTGAGAAAGTCTCAAGTGTAATCAGTCAGAAAGAAGGTAGTGCATGGAAAAGATCAGAAAAGCTGACAAATTGATCTGGCTGAGGTTTGAGCTACCAGCACCTGCAGTTAATAAGATCCTTGTTCCATTATCCTGTCAGTGGAAGCAGAAGTTTGAAGTAGAATATCAGGCAGTAACTGAACCAGTGCATTGTCAGAACAGAGCAGGAGCACGTGTTTTTGCAGGACTTCTTTCAGTAGCGTTGCCAGGAATTCATCACAAGCAATAATACAAGAGATGCAATTACTAGAGATATTTCCTGTGAAATTCCATCCACTAGAATTCAGCAGGAATTAAAAAAGAAGAAACCGCTCAGTCATTTTTTTTCTTAAAAAGAACAACTACATTGCTACAGAGTTTTAAAAGGATGGAGCACACCCACCAGAACTGCAGTGTAATTTGAGCAATGCTTTCACTGACTCATTATATGGTAAGATACTCCCACAGAAGTCTATAAATGCATGTCTCTCTCAAATACAACCATGTTAATGGTGCCTTAAAATCTGACTATTTAATAGTTTATGATAGTTCAGATGTTGAGCTACTACTGTAAAGAAGAACATTCTGTGTTTGCTTCTTTTTTTAGGATTGGTGTATTTTTTTTGTTTTTCTTATGAAAACTAGGGAAATTCAGTGCTGCTGCTTTACAACTCTTCAGGTTTTAGAATGTCTGTACCTAAACCAATAGTAATGTTTTCTACAGAAGACACTGAAGGCAACTAAGGAAAGTTAATTTCCTTTCAACTGACCACACACAGTTGCGGGATGCATATCTAATATAACTGCAGCCCTCAATTCAACTTCATCTCATGAAATATCTGAACCACAGACTCTGCATGCCTAAGCCTGCGCAGGCACATAGAAAAGCGGGACAAGGGATGGGACAGACAGACCGACCGACCCACTGCCATCTTGCCTTCTCACAAAATCCAACATATCAGGACGTTTTTAAGGTCTCTTTCCTCCTGTCCACTCAGAAAAGAAGAAGTGATTTCAAAGAAAAAAGTGCTCTGAACCTCTTACTCCATACTGGTCACAGCAAATAGGTTAATAAACAAAGCATAAAGATACTAGAGAGATCAACCCAGAACTCAGCATGTAAATTTCATTTCTTTGCAGACACACATTCTTGGGAGGGAAAGGCACAAAAAAGTGCAAATACCAAAGCAGAAACTACCTACCTTCAATGTACAGGGGCTCAACGACATCATGATTTATCAGTTCAAAGTTCTCATGACCAATCCAGTGCTCCACATTTCTTTTCCTGCCCGTAAAGAAGTTGTCCACAACTGTAACCTCATGGCCATCCATCATTAGTTTGTCAGTAAGATGAGAACCCACAAACCCTGCTCCTCCAGTTATCTGCGTTAGGACAGTTGGTATAAATTTCTTTTTCTTTTTACAGAAACACTAGACAATGTCTACAAACATAAAGACAGAACAATAGGTTTCAGATCTTTGCTTATTCCAGGGGAAACAACTCCATTTCCATGTATATTTTTTTTCACAAGATTTACAGCTTTTAAAATTTCGAGAGACATATTTGACATGTTTCATCACTGTCAGGCTAGAAGGTGAGCTATCTATTGACATCAACAAAACCTGTTTTTCAGATTACATTATTTTCCTTTTTTTCCTTCAAATTGGATTGTGCTCTTTTTTCTGACAGCAAAGTATAAAAAGATGCAGAATGGTAATAGGAGAAATTTCTGCAAATCCCATTTCTCAGGGAAAAAAAAAAAAGGTATGACAGAACGCTAGGGTATTTTCACGTAAGATTTATCAGACATGTCAAATCCAGTTTCTGTCTGGTTTACATGGAAGACATGCTGGGCGTTCTAAGTAAGTACTGTACGTTTTCACCCACAAAGGAGGAAGGGAATTCTCTGAAGACCTTTCATTTGAAATACCTGCTAAAACCAAAATCATTGTGTTTTAATGCATCCATAGCTTACATCACCCTGGCCTGAAGAGGTCAGTCACAGTTGGATTAGATTATTTTTGCAGGTCCCTTACTACTGAAAAAACTCTGTTCTATACCACCAGCTCTGACATACAGCATTTGCCTGTCTTGAAATTGATGTTCTGCTGCAATGAAGCAAGCAGAAATGAAATATTTTAAACCCTGTACTCCTGTTTCACTGAAGAAACAAGTTCATTAATGTTTCCCTTTTGGCTCCACAGACTTTAACAGTAAACAAAGATCACTAATTCAGTACTGAAGGCGTCAGCACAGTAAGTAGAACTCTAAGTTGTGTGACACATCCAGACCTATCTACAGAAGCAATTATTTTCTCTGCATTTCATAAACTGTTTTCAAGAACCAAGACACAACAGATCACAACAGTCAAAAAGCAGACTTGTAAAAGACCTGTGTGGTTAATATATCTGCACAGTCAAATTCACATTTTGAAAGTGATTCAGCTGTTGATGTCCATTCTTAAGCTGGAGTGACAACTAACTAAACAATGAAAGGACACAGTGGAATTGAGTAGGAAGCTAATGAATGGTGTACTGCAATGACAAAGTGCTGTCTGGAAAAGGACGAGATGCCTGAAGTTCTTTCCTTTGCGTTAATCAAAGGTTAAACATTTATTCTGTCCACTACTCTGCCATCCACTGTTTTAAAAAGCAAGATTAGCAGATTTTTTTTTTATACTAGGAATTTTATACTAGGGAAAAAAAAAAGCAAAGGAAAACCTCCAAAGAATGAAAAGGAAAAAAAAATACAAAAACTACATCTGTTTTCTTTTGTAAAAAGTTGAATGTCCACTTCTTGTGGTCTCATCCTTCTTTTTCTTATTAAAAATTCAGGGGCATCAGTGTGTCAAAACAACTGTAAGTAGCAGTTAATAAAAGAATCATTTAGTTAGTCTATTCAGTATTATTCTGAGTCTGTCATGGCTTCCTTGTGGCAGATTCAACATCTTTTTCAGTTCCCTGACAAACCTGAAGGAGAACTAGGATTTAGGAGAAATCCCCTCTGGAAGAAAAATAAAAATCTTGAGGCTCACCTTATGCTGCAACAGAGAGAAGGGAAGAACAAGTCTCTGGCAGAATGATGAGAATGAGGAAAGAAGAGCAGTAGCTGAGAGAGAACAGCCCTTTGCCATTTGTCAGCACTTACCAGAGGGAAACAACCAAACCCATGCATGGCAAACCTAAAGTCATGCCATTAGTTTATCCTGACTCACAAGCAAGCTGCAGCCTTGCTGAATGTTCCAAGAGTTTTGGCTTTGCTGTGGTAACCAGGACAAGACTTTTCTGTAGAAGACCTGAACCTACTCCTTCAACTGAGGCCCAAGGAAATCTCCTGCTGCTACTTTTATTTCCAAGATTCTAGAGAAGATAAACTCAATGCTTGCAACATATGTTTTTGGTGCAGTAAAAGTGTCTTCTTCCCAATATCCCTTTTGGGAAAAAAAAAATCACAAAGCCAAGCAAAAAAAGGCAAAAAGGCACTAAAAAAAACACACACACAAAAAGAAGGAAAACCTCCAAAGAATGAAAAGGAAAAAAGCACACACACAAAAAGAAGAAAAAAGCACAAATAAAGGTGAAAAAAAAAGCACAAACCAATTCTGCCTGGAAGGAAGTTTCCAATTACCTTAAACCTACAAGTAGTTTTCATGATGAATCTAAGTTGGCTTTATTAATATATCACTTCCATGGGTATTAGACAAAGAACTTAAGAAATGATTGAAAAAGGAGTTGAATTCCCCCTGGAAAAGTAAAAAAACTATGTAAATTATGTTCTTTATCATTACTTGAGGCAACATTAAAAAAAGAGATGATTTATCATTGAAGTTCTTTGCACAACCTTCCTGTAATTACTCATAAAAGCAGCACTTCTAAATATTACTTCCTGCAAATCACAATGACATATTAATCTACATAATCAGAAGTTGTACATGAATCATATCTATATCAGAACTGGAGCACCAGCACTTGCGTCTTAAAAAGGAATTCTTTATTAAGACAACATTAATGAAAATATTTAATTACTTAGTAGTGCATGTATGCTTGGTAACTTCAGCACCAACTAAAAGGCACAAATATTACAGGTTATCTTCACTAGAGGCACTTACAAGTTTGTCTATGTATTACACATATGTGCTATGTGCAGATTCAGAACATCTTATGCTCCATAAGGAAATCATATCCATTTTTTTGTTTTCTGCTTTTATCAGTTTACTATTTTCAATTCAGGAAAAAAACACCAAATAGACTGAACCAATGGCAACACTATCTTCCACCATAACAGAATTCCGTCTCTTGTATATGAAAGCCCGTGGCCTAGTCATCTCAGAGAACTCAGGAAATAGGCAAATCAAGCACAACAGGTTGAGTATCTGTTTTCAAAGAAAGTGACAGGATATCTGGTGTCAGCTGAGATATCACCAATACTAGAAATCATCTCCAAAGAGATGCTGTTTAATAAAAAGAAACTGCTAGAACTGTTGTCTCATCAGGACAGTGCTGTGGGGATCTCCAGGCTGGAGCTGGAGACTGTAGTCAGAATAAAAAAAAAAGGTTAAATGAAATTAAGAATGCTTCCTAAAAAAAGATGTAGCATTAACAAAATACAAAGCAAAAATACATGACCTAGTAAAATTCACTTGGCTGGCCAATTCTTGAGAATTTTGAAGCGTTATGCAATGTTTTTATGGGAACTTCAGCTACTCAAAAGAACATGGATTATTTCCCCTAGGATTATGACAGCAACACTATAACAGAAGGGAACTGCCCACATGGGCAGGAAGCCTATGAATGCCCATCTGAGCAGGCACAAAACTAGTCAGAACACCCAGCCACTCCTTTTGGCCAGCTTTCTCTGCAGTCATTTAAACTCTACAAAATACACAGGGAACCAAAAAGCTATTCACCTCCAGGTCAGCTGAAAACACTCCTATTCCCACTACTTGCCATCTCTGTTGAAGCAACAGATTTCAACAAAATATCCAGTATTTTTCAGTGGCAAAGTCTGGAAGTGAACATTTAAGAGCTCCACAGCCTGTTAACAGCTTTCACTGACAATTTTGTTGGAAGTACCTTCTCACTTACACAGAAAACATGACATTAAGGTTACTTTATACCCTTGCAAACACACGAAGTACACAATTTAGGAATTTTCAAAATGAAATTTCTATTTTCCTTAGTTTATTTACTATATTCAACCGGGGCACTGGGAGTCTACAGGTCTTCTTCCTTCAGACTGTCATAAGAATGACAGAACACCATTGCAGAACTAAACTAATTTGGTAACTCTTCTTTGTGGAATTTTGCAATAGTAATGAAGATTATTGCCTAACAATGCAGTAAAATAATTTTATCGGTATCTTTTCAGTTTTTTCTTCAAGATTTTGAAGTCAAAGCAAACAAAAGCACCAGCTAAGTCAGGCATGTTAGCAGGGTTTTGTTGTAGACTTTGCTTTCTAGTAGGGAAGCAGAAGTTCATACTCTATTTTACACATCTCAAGTAATACTTCCTCTGCCTTCAAAACATGGGGACAATTCTCCCCTGACAAACAGACACAAGGAAAAATCCAGGCCACAGATAACTTCAAAAGTGTTTGCAGACAAAACTGGAAAGCTGATTTCCAGCACAATTCACTAAGTCTAAGAATGCCCTCGACAGCTACTTGTCCTGACTTCACCTGCCATCCTCTTCCACCCTCAACTGCTTACAATGCTTCAAAATAACAGAAACAACAGAGAAGATACAGAGAGATGAACATTCTCTGCAGAGCAACTTCTTTTCTAGCATTATGACTAGATTTTGCCAATTTGGTCTCACAAGGTTCCCATCAAGATGTGCTTAAAAAGTTTCCCAGCCTCTTCAAGTTTAAGCCACCTGGGAGCACACACAAAGACTCTTTGGCAATCCTGAGAAGTTACAGGGAAGAGCAATTTGGTTGGCAAGTCAAACTTCAAAAGCAGAGTCCAAGTGTACTGTTCATATGCTGAGTTCAAGAACACTAACAAGAATAGGTGAAGCAGCGCCAGAAAACCCTTCATCCCTTTTCATGTCTTTAATCCTATAAAACAGATTACATTCCAAAGAATTTTTTGGTATTTCCCCAAAACAAACTCTGAATAAACACAAACTTACCAGGATTCTTTTACGATCCTTTTCTGATAAAAATTTCACTGGTGGGTATTTCTGGGTGAAACTACAGAACATTTCAAAACAAAGAAGAAAAATAAGGTAAGTTTCAGCTTGGTTTCTTTCACATACATCTTTGATATGTGAGAAACTACTCCGAAAACCTTCCATTCTTAAAGTTCTGCTAAGAATATATTTAGTCCTGTATTCTAAAAAAGAATCTGGGTCAACACAAGACAATGCCTATGGATGGTGAAATACCAAAATTCATCTGCAGAGTGCTTTTAAAATTTCTGCCTGATGTTATATAATGAATCACTTGACTTTTATCTTTTGAGAGCAGAACTAGTGCCAGGCATGACATCAGAAGAGAATAAAACAATAAAACATGAGCAGTGACTGGAAACCTTCTTTTTAAAGTTTTAAAAGGCAAACAGCCCTCTTTAAAAAGCTCTGGAAAACAAAGCAAATTTTGTTGACTTACCGCATTGACTTCAAACACTTCTTGAAGTTTCAATGTGAAACTTACAACAGAAAGTTTGAATTCTCCAAAAACCAATACAAAGTTTACAATCACAATGCTGAAAAAAACATTTTAAGATATTTCAACAGTTTCTACGAGAGAGCTTATTCAGTATGAAAACTAATCTTAATTTTCTTGGGCATACTAGACTGTCATTTATTTGATGTTCTTCAAACTAGTAATTTAATTTTTGCACCTTCTTTACAAGAACTTAATCAAACCAAAAACACCATAAAATAAAATTATGTGACATATGAATCCTAAATGTTCTCTCAAGCTCTTGATGCTTCAAACCCTAGAATAACTTCTCTCCCTCACTGGCATGCATTCTGAATAGAGCAACAAACTCCTCTCAGTGAAGGTGTGAATTTTATTTACTTATTTCAGTAATTACCCTCATAGTCTTGGCAATTTAATAGCTCAAGTTTCCCTTAACTAAATATCAGCGTGACACTGCACAAAAATTAAACTATGGTTACTCTTCTCCTCCAGTAAGTCCACAGCCTAGAGATAGCCTGGTGCAGCATGCAGAAGCTAAAAATGCCAAGAGTTACACTTTCCTCTACTCACAAACAGCTGCTGATTGAACTGACCCTATAACTGCGATCTTGAAGCACCTCCTCCTCTGCTGCTAACCTGCAGTACTGGCTCAACAGGAATTCTTCAGCACCAGAGCACAGATGCTTCTGTACTTTTTCCAATTTTCCTCACAGCATGAAAGCTGCTTTCAGTTTCCTGAAGAGGGGAAATATGGCAATGGAACCTTCCAATGTTAGCCACACAGGGAGACTGAAAAAGAAGCTACATACAATTGCCTTACATCACTACACAGGTCACTAACAACTTCTTTGATTTAGGCTGAAGCAAGGAAAGACAGCAGTGCACAAGCACAATGCAGATGTGTAAAACACGTCCTTTCTGAGACAGAGAGGAAAATTCACTCATAACAAGAGATTTATGGAGTTCAAAATAAGTTTAAGTGCCAAATAACTAGATGCAAGGCAAGTCTCTCTCCTCCATTCCAAAGACCACTATTTTAAGGTTGCAATAATCCAGCCTGGAGTCATATTGCTGCCAAAGGGACCTCATAACCATTTTTTGCTCCTTCTATTACACCAGTAGCAGCTTAGAGGCAGTGGGATAGAGTCCGACAGCCAAATGATGACCTTTTGGCAACAAAATGGAGTTTATCTTGACTAAATGCTTGCTTTGATGACTACATGGCTATGCTTTTGCTGTGCAAATTCTTAATAAAAACTTTACAGCTCTAGCTTCAGTTAAACAATCTCTTGTCATGACACTAGCACTAAGGAATACTCGTCTTTCCTGATTCTCAAAAGCATGAAGATGGCTTGCTTTCAGGTTTTATCTGCTTATGAAGTAAGAGAACACTGACACTAGAATAAGCCTTGCAAGCAGGATCAGCTTTCAGGCATCTGACTGTGAGTAGCTATTTACTGCCACTTCACACAGATATAAAATTAAAAAAAAAAAATAATTGCAACAACCCACACTCAGCTGAACCACCAGAGGCAAATGACTACATTATTTGAAAAATAAAAAAAAGATAATAATAAGAGGACCCCTTTTGCAAAAGTGTAATTTCCAGATTGGTTCATACAGAGGTAAAAAATATTTTGATCTTTCTCCTTTTTCCTACAGGTCTGAAACAAAGCTTATCAATACACATGAAAAGGCAAGAGTATTTATGGCTGTTGGGAGAAGTTTTAACTTAATGGTTCTACTCAACCACTCATTGCTCATTTGAAAAATACAACAATTATAAAATAAAAAAGGGCTTATCAGGATACCCTCCCACAAAGGTCTTCTGTGGATGGAAGAAGAAAATATCTGAATTACCCACAACTGAAGCTGAAGGTTTACTGGACTATCAACAAAGATTGAATAAATCAATTTAATATAGTAATTGGCAAGGTGGTTACACAATCTGCAATTTGTTTTACGTTGCCAATATACGCCTAGTTCAACCTGTGAAGTTCATGTGCGCATTAAGAGATGAGCAACCAGCTCAGTATTCTCACTGAAATAAACTGCATGTGGCAGGTCACTGAACCTTTCAAATCAATTGTAAAAAACAGAACTGATTTTTTTCTCCTTTTCTTTTTATCATTACAGCCCAGGAGGGGTGGGAGGAGGAGGGGCAGCTGCTCAGTGACAACACAAAACTCTGAACACCAAAGCACTGCAGGTGCCAAGCATACCTCTGGCCAGCAGCAGTGGTATTCTGCCTCCTCTCCAGAGGAAGAGCACACAACTACCACTATGCAGTACCCCACTAGGGCTTCCTGGCACTGCTTGAACAATCCAGGCCTGGCCCTTTGCAATGCAGCACTCTCTGCTTTGCCTGGGACACCAATTGTTTCACCTGCAAAACACCAGCAAAAGCAGCATGTCCTTGTCAGAGCTGACAGTTCCCAATGCCATACCAGACCTTATTATGTGATGAAATCATCTGCCCATGAGGACACCCAGATCAGAGAACTGATGTGACACGAAGGTGAACAGGCCGAGTGAGTGGTAACACATTCCCTTCCAAACCCTGAGAGAAGCAGGTCAGTCAGGCTCATCCAAAGCACATACACAGGGTAAGATGCACAAGCAAATCCCTGTGCAGTAGCTCAACCAGAGTAACTGATCACAAGTATGGAAAAAGGGTGGTAAAACATACTTTAAGTATTTTGAAGGAGAAATCAGTATGTCTTAGCAGACATAAATCAAGGTAAATCTATTCATCAGCAGGACTCCACATAGCAAATTCCTCCAAAGGATTTGAACTTTCACAAGAGTCCAGCATGCCCAGCTTGATTTAGTAGGATCAATCAGCCTGAATACCTAAACCATTACTCTCCTAGCATTCAATGCCCTGTCCTCACTTATATGATAACAAATCAAAGGTGCTGAAGCTATATACAAAAATTTATTTCAAGCCTACAACTACAGAACTGACTGCTACAGAAAAGAAGTTGTGCCTTTGAGCTGATTCCCAAATTCAGCAGATGACATACCTTTTTTCTAGATCTTTGATTTTCTCCCTCAGAGGTGCAACAGCCTAAAATAAAGGAAAAACATTTAATCTTTGAAGAATAGAACAGGATTCACATCACAAAACAACCAAATGGGAAGCTGCCTTAGAGCAAAATTCATGGCAAACAGTCTCCTCGAAGATCTTTACCGAAGACACTCCAAGAAACTTACATTTTAAAGCCTCCTTTATGTAAAAAAAAAACCTTGAACCTTTTCCACCAGAAATCAAATCACCTAGAAAAGTGTGAAATAAAATCCCTTAGCTTACCACTGAAAACAAAGTCTCAAGGCAACAAGTACCACAGTCTTGACAAGGACATCCAATGTTACGATTCCTATTTGGCAAAGTGAAGTCGTAAGTGACTTGTCTGAGATTGCCAGAGGTAATCTACATCCAGCAACAGAACAATGGGACAGTAATTTAAACACAACTATTTAAATGGACAACAGATAAGCATACAGAGGACACAGACACAGAGAGAGAGGCATTAGCTCCAGTGAAATGACCGTAATTCTCTCAGAACATGCTATTCAAATTTAAGGATACATCAAGTTTACGTATCTAAATATGTTCTACATCATGATTTGAGTGTATATTTAGGCTTAAGAAAATATTCAAAGGAAATCTATTAGAAAATATAGCTCACCTACCACGACTTCTGTTTGCATTTTCACAGCTTTAGAAGAGAGAATCACTTCAACTGGCATTAGTTTCAGTTTCTTTATCAGAGGACCCAAATTTCTAACAGTCCTGCTGAATTTCAACAGGAGTCCCTGAACTCCTGTTTTTAAGTTCACTAAAGCCTTCTCAGAAAATTTACCCTCTTGAGCTATACATAAATTGAAAGCAGTCAGAGGTTCTAAGTGGTACCAAGTGGCAGCATATCAGCAACCACCATTAATTTATTTTCTACAAACATTTCTGGTTAGAGCTAGACAATTCAAGAACTTCATAAACTGAATAAAGCTGCTGTGTTAAGAGGAATTACTCATGTTAAGAGGAAATAATATCATCCTGTCATTTATATTCATTAAATGTTTAGCTCTGTGGAACAGCAAATAGTTCTTGAAACAGTTACACTTATTCTGATGGTGTAAGACATTATACAACTTTAAAAATAAGATCCAGAAAGGCCCACCTTCTCAGACCTTACAGTAACTCTATCTACACATTGAATTTCAAGTATTTCACCATTCTTAAACAACTGGAATTTTCACAATGCTTGTTGCAACACTAACCAGAATTTTTTTAAAAACACCAACCAAACCAACCAAAAAGACAGAGAGAGAGGAATGCAAAAGACAAACTAAGAATACAAGCTCTCCATCGATTTTAAGCAATTTCAGTGGGCTGCTCACTGTGTCCAGAGGAACAACTACTATATAAAGCTGCTGGAATACAAGACACTAAGCAGATCAGACTATACTAGTACAGGAACACATGCCCATACAAGGGTAAGGGGTATCAACCTCAAGGAGTTCTCTATCTATTTAATACTTCCTTTTATTGTTATTAGACTGGAAGGTTGAAACATTTGGAAAAATATCTGCTGCACACATTCTCAATATTTCAGAACAAACTGAGGCTGAAACAGAAATTCAGAGGTATTGGTACAGCAGTTCAGAACCACTAGCATGTTCAGTCGTCGTGTCTGCTCAGAAACTGCCAGGACTTGTGCTTAAAGCCATAGCACTGCACACCCTCCTCAGCCACAAATATTGCTATATTTGTTCATCAGTTAAGAACAAAGCAAAGCAATTTTGGGCACCTTCAAATTTTTAATGCACCTTGTACATACTTAACATTTTGTAAGGCAGTCAGAAGAAAGAATTTGTGTACATCCTTTCAGTAACAAATAGAACAGTTCCTGGGAGGATACTACTATAGCCTGGGCAGCAAATGTATCAGCAGATCTATCACTTTCAAGAAAGGTTTTAATGAAAATAAAGTGGAGTCACAGACCAATGTTAGGAACTCCACTAGAGAAGAACAGTTCAAAAACTTATGTACAGCCACAAATCCAACGCTTTGGTTTTAGCAGAATCAAGAGTAATGGGATAAAACTAAATATACCACTTTAATATGAAATGAGTGAAATGGAACTAACCTCCTCTATTCTACTTTCCACCTTCTGATCCCCATTTTCTTGAAGAGACCTGTTGGCAAGAAAAGAAAAAAAAATAATCCACACCTAACCAATAACTGCTCCACTGCACTTGCACCATATTAAAACAGCATCCTCAAAGCATCTCGAGTTAGAATGTTTCAAAGATATAATTAGAACAAATTAAAGAGGATGGTCTCATCTCCACTGAAATCCATCAGTTTGGCAAAAACTGAGCCAAGCCCACAGGAAAGAACAGTATCAATAAAAACGAGATTCATTTTACATAGAAAATTAACTTCATTTTAGAAAACCGTTTAATTACTGGTTTTGAGTGTAACTTTACTGTCCCAAAATGTCTCTTTGAGGGTCTCTGCTTACTGTATGCTGACACATCAATTTCTCTTAGCCATATGTATTTCACTTTGAGCTTTTTCAAACACATGGAAAAAAACCCAACTGCACTAAAATGTGTCTACAGCGACTGCTTGATGGGCAATAGTGACTTCTCACACAAATGTTACCCATTTGAAATGAGGCCAAGAATGAAGTATGTCATGGCAACTTGTGTAAACAGAATAGTGTCTAGAAGGCCAGTGTTTTGCAGAAATCTGTGTGGTCTTATTTAGCTGATTGTGTGAAGTGTCTCAGTTATGTTCACTTTTGAGTAAACTTTTACAAGTGTAGAATATGTATTTTTAGATTCTACCTTTTGTATCAAGGTTATGCAATTTTCCTTACATTTGTGTAATTTTATTTTTTTTTCAATTAAACCTTCTGAAAGAGGAATTATTTATCTCACAGTAGTTAAGTTTTGGCATACGAGAGGATTCATGGGTATCCAACATAAAATGCAGTTCTTTCAAGTGAAAAACAGAGCTCCTTTACTTGAGACCTGAACTCATTAAACCTAGAGAAACAGTGGATCCTTTGTTAAGTAGATATATATATATAAACCACACTGTTAGAAGTTAAAGCAACGATTCCCTTCATAACCCTCTGCAAAACTCTCACTTTTTAAAAAAGTCAACTCAGTCTGTTCCTGAGGTAAAGATCTTACTGACGAGATTAATTTGTATCTCTTAAGAATACAGTAAATTCCCACACTAAGACACATATTCCCTGAACCATCTGTTCAAACTAAGTTGTCATTTATTGCACTAGCGGCAAATAAAACCCCTGCAGCTAATGTAGAACCAATTTACTATAAGGAAGCGATATTAAGCTATCCTGGTGGATTTTGAAAATGTTTTCCCAAGTAACAGAAAATTACAAAAAACCATGCACACAACTGTGGAACAGGTAGCCTTTCCTCTCTTTTAAGTGAGGTAGGAAAATCTGGAAAACCCCTCAAAATTCAAAGAAATCCCCTCAAAAATCGTTTCTACTGTTTTTTACTCACAAATCCTGCAACTCAAGGACTGGCAACTCTGCAGTCTTATTTCTTAATGAGCATTTCCACCTAACAATCTTACTGGCTGAGGACCAACATCAGTCCTTCAGAAATAATTTTCCCCCTCAACAGCTCTATAAAGGACACCTCAAGTAAGAATTCAGAGGCAGGTAGTGGTAGAATTTGTAAGGACAGCTTATCACGAAATGAACACCCTGGATCCCACACCCACTTGTCCTCCTCAAACACTTCTCTGAGGTTCTTGTCCTTTGTTAAGAAATGCTCAGCTGCTCATGTAACAGCTGCTAAGCTGCCATAGTTTGCTGGTCATGATAACACAGTAATCCAACTGATATCTCATCTGCAAGCCACAGCAGCCCAGCAGCTGTTTGCCTGACAGCTGAGTACTCTCTGCATCAAGGGTGGGATGCATCCAAGAGGAGTAGAGTGGACCCCTTGGGATAGGAACAGACCCCAGGGTGAGCTGTCCTGGATGTATTAGAGCCAAGAGAAAATTCATTATTATTTTTATTTTGTCTAAAACTTTCTCTACTATATGCTGCTAAGAGTAGCAACAGAATACCAAAACCCTTTATTAGCAAAACAACATGGTAAAATATTTTGTCCTTTATACACCATGACTTTGCTGTAGGGAACAAGCTGTCCCCATATTCTCCTTCAATTTCTTTTGCAGCTGGGTCTTCCTGGTGAATTTTCCTGCAGGACAAACTCACATGCAAGCAGAAATGTGAAAATTTGCACATTTTGCATACATATTGTTTGTCTTTCTATTTCTAAAGGAAAAAAATCTAAGCTCCTGACAATGCAGGATTTTCTGCTTTTCAGGAGTTAAACGACCAGATTCTCTACCAATTAACTGTGGAGGAGCTAAACCCTCCAAAGCATATTTCTGGTTCTAGGTACAGAAATATAGTAATGGCAAGCCGTGGAGAATGTGCCACTCTTCAGTATTTAAGCCCACATTATCACTGAGAGATGGTCACATCTATGCTGAGGAAAAGCAGAATCCAAGCCTATACAACCAGATATGCCAAACAACTGGCCAAAATTAGAAGACAAATTTGTGCAAAGAAAAGCAAATGAAGTGTGAGTAAAATCCCAGCTGAGATCTATAGCAAACATACAACCATTTTTGAGACTGAACACTTCGTATTTTAAAAAAATGCTATCAGCTGCTTAGCAACTGCTCAAACAACAGTGTGAGTTGCTGTTTTTCTCTCTACTTAATATATATTGACGGGAAATGTAAGTTAATTTTGTTAAACATGAGGATATTCAACACAAAAATTATATACATTACCTCATATTGACGAAGTTTCCCCATACAGCTGGAAAATAAGAATAGAGAAAACATTACAATGTCATATAGCAGTACCCGAGGTAGTTTTTTCCTATTATCATCAGAAGGAATTTAAGACACTATTAAGTATGTTAATCACAAATTATCTAAGCAAGTTACATATACACCCGCATATATGTGTGTCCAGAATTTAGTTTCAGAGTATGAGTGGAATTCTGATGAGATTACATGAGACTGTAAAAAAATATACAGGAACGATCTAAACTGTAATTTGCCACTGCATACAGATTAAATAAACCAGAACGCTTGACCTGCTTATTAGGGATACTGGAAAAAATGACAAGAGCAAGAAAGGAGCCCTGCAGACCCAAACCACACAAACTGGAAACTGCAGAGTGACAAAAGACTGCCACTACAGCTTAGAGCTGAACCAGTCCAAAGAGGTGCCTCAAGAGTCCTGCTGCATTAAAGGTAGCACATGTAATTGTGTGCACGTATAATTGTGTCTAAATACATATATACTGTGATGAAGACACAAAAGGTACCTAAGCAATGTAACATTAAATGCCTCAGTAAGCAACCAAAACTCAGTTATGACTGTTTGTGCAGAAAAAGTTTTATAGAAAGATAGATCACAAAATAAAATCAAAGACCAAAGATGCAACAGATATTTAAAGTTCACAAAAAGATCCAGCTGCCCAAATTACTTTCTACTAGAAAACAAAATCTTCTGAAACTGGTCAGGGTTTAGGTGATTATAGGAAGACTATCAGAACACTGACTTTGCTTTTAACTTTCAACTAGGAAACAGAACACAGTTTAAAGTGAAAAAATGAGAAGCCATAAACCAGGCTACACTGCCAAGAAAGACTTGACAAGTTCACACCATTAAGATAAACAAGGTTAACATGGAACAGTTTTGTAAGGGAATCTGCAAAACAAGCAACACAGGAAATATACTCCAAACACCTCCAGAACATCATTCTGGAGCCGCTCTTTAAGAGACAAGGCTCAAGCTAAGAACACAGATTACACCGGGTCTTAGGGAGAAGCCCTTATGCAGTATTACCATACACATGGAAAAGTTCTGAAGTGTCCACAGATTTTGTAAGCGGTATTGCAGGTCTTGAGCAGCAGCTAGTAAAGTATTTTGCCTACCTTTAGGCTTTGCACATACATTTCCATCACTATTACTCAATGAGCTCAAGCAGACCACGACGTTACAGAAACAAAACAAAACAAAACACGCTGCTACAGTCACAGGCACCGTCCAGACAGGAGAAATGAAACATTCCCAGGAAGGAGGAGTGGGGAAGACACAAATGAGAATTCAGTAATATAGTTGTTCTAGCCTTCAGGGGATGACAAAGCTACTAAACTGTTTTTAAGCACTGCATGCTGCTGAGTAATTCACAAGTAACTCAAAAGAATCCATGACAGACTATGAAATAAGCTGTAGGAGGGCCCTGTGTTATCTGTGGTGATACCATAAAACCTCCTGTCATCTTCTGGGGAAAAGATAGGGAAGCTTTATTATATAACAAATGGTCCATAAAATGCAACTGAATTTTTAAATAACTTGGATTTTGTGTTAAGTAGATAAAGTAAATTTAATGTGGTGAAAACGGGATAGATACAGTGTTAAGCACAGTTCAATTCAAGTTATTTACCTTCTGGCTAGGATTTTAGAATTATGTATGATAACATTAATGGAAAACCACTTTGTTTTCTTTCAATCAATGATGACGATCTGATAGTTACAGGTACAGAATTCTCCAGTTAAACACGACTGAGCTATACTTACAAAGAATTATTTTTCTGGGCTACAGAAACCCATACAAATAATATAAGTGGTTATGCAGCAGCAGGAAGCATCTGGGTTTAGCTGGTGAAGCAGGAATTGATTGAAGGAAAAAAAAAAGGAGTTGCCAGCTGCAACACAAATACCACTATCCCAGTTTTGTTGCAAAGACAGTGAAGCCACATTGCATACAAAGAACTGGCTTCCTAAAGAAAACATGTGACTTTTGCGCACTCAGCGTCCATAGCAGGGAAAGGAAGCTCAAAAAGGCATTCACATCCTTCCAGAAACATTGTTTTTGATATCCCAGTTCTCTAGGAGTACATGACCTTGCATTAAACTTCTACGAAGCATACTGGGTAGCAGTGCAAAAAAAAAAAAAATTCAAATTTTCCAAAATTAACCTCACAGGAATTATTATACAGAGAGAACTGAAGAACCCTGAAGTCTCTCACGCATAGAGAGATGTTGCAAAAACTCACTTCAACATAATGACTGCCCTCATAAAGGATTCTGAATGCACAATTTTAAAAGATCTCCTTGGCTACTGGTGCTCACATGGAGCTTACACCAAGGTTGAAGGGATCAGAGCTAAGATTTTTGTACAAGAGTGGAAATAAGGTTTGGCTGTTTTTCTTCCAAATACGCAGCTGTTTATATAACAGGCTTACCCAGCAGCAGCAGCAGAACCAGAAGCACAACTCTGGCTCACAGAGGATTTCCTTGCCCTAAAGGTTAAGTCAAGGCTAGGCTGACATTCAGGCAAGAACAATGGAACACAGAGGTAAGTAGGTCCAAATCCACACGCAGAATGATGAAAATTACAAACCTAAATTCAAGATGAAAATCCTTACCGGCATCAAAAAACCACCTGACATGTGGATCAAATTCAGGCCCCAAAAGCTGCAAACATGGACGGTTAAAAAAATCCTCCACATCAACAAGGTCATGAATCAGGCACCACACATAAACCCAGCTTTCAAAAGCATGACACTCCTAATGGACTAAATTTGTGCTAACACTAACACAACCCAGAACCTCACTGTAAAAGCTAGTTTAAAAAATTCAAGTCTAAAGCCAAATCTTTTAAGCCAAAAGGTATTAATCCAGGATAATAGTGCTGTGCCATTTCTCAGACTGTAGAGATTTAACACCCTCACCCTCACAACCAAGCAGAACATACTCTATGAAGAAGTTCCAACTCATCCAACTAGAGAGCATTCATAAACAGAGTCTTCCTGTCATGTACTGGAACTCTGTGCTTAGTGCAATGGAAGAACTCTTGATTCATTGGACTAGACAGAAACATGACTTGTAACCTAACAATTAAGACACTCACCGACAAGAGAAAGAGTTACAGGTTCTACTTCTTATTTCAAAGACTGATTGTAAACCTCCCCCAGTGACTGATTAGGGTCATAGTAAATTGCCTTTAGGGAAGTGATCAGAATATCTGAATTGTTGTAGCCTGGTTTAATGGCCTGTAGGAGGAATAAAATAGGACTACACCTACCTGTTTTGAGGTGATTTTTTTTTCCTTTGCATCCTTTTCATAAAATAATGAAATAATTTTTATTGTAGCATTTTGCAAGGATTAATTGCATGTACTATGAAGAGTAAAATAAATTAGCCATTAATCATTCCCACAGACATTACACTTTAATGTGAAGGTTTCCAGAGAAGAATATGCCTTGAGTGAAATTATGAACTCTCTAGAAGAGCCTCTTTTAGAAAAAGATTTGTTTCTTAATGCCCTAATCACAGTATTGTTATTAAAGAGGTATTTATATATATCTGACTAAACATTAATCACTCAGGGTTTTTAGAAAACCCCAATGCTTTTTTGCTTCTTTCCCCAGCCTCTGAGATTAAGCTGTAACTATTTGGCAAGCCCAGCCTTACAGTAAAATTGTTGTAGGTTTTCAAGACTTCTCAAACCTACCTTAAAAGGCAATTAGTCATATATGAGGAATGAATGTGTTGCTGGTTTTTTTTTTTTTTCCTACTGAATATATTCACATTCCTGGAAATTTAAAAGTTTGTTTAGTTTTTCTGGAGAAGCCCTGTTCTGAAATGATGCTGGATGCAGAGGATTGCAATGACTGGGATACCCTCAACAAAGGAATATACCAGGAGCTATCCCCTGGATACAAACCAACCCTGTATACATGAAGTAAAAAAACAACAACAACAACAGCACAAACTACAAAATCTGTTAAATCACACTTGAAAAATACAACAGAAACCCCAAGTGCTTGGCTGGGGTTTTGCTGAGCATCTACTACTAAATGGAAATTTCATTATCATAGCCAGACTTTTAACTCTGACCAGCTGCACTTCGTAGCAGCCGAATGTTATCTTTCCAGATCCTCAGAACATAGGAATAGGATGCATGTTTTCATCTGAATATCCTTTGAATTTGTCATCTGCAGTAATACTTTTGGTACAGGTTCTATAAAATACAGATTACTGTACTAAGAGAACATTGCATAATTAACTCATCCACAGTAGGTGGGGGAACCAGAAAAATAACACTGCACAACCTGAAGATGGGAAAAAATACAATCCTAAAAGAAGCCTCTACTTTTATCTCTCTCCTCTGGGTCTCTTTAAATGACATTAAAATCAAGTCACAGATCCTCAACAGAAATACATACTCAATCTGAAACTATTAGTGACAACACCAGCTTCATCATGACATATATTTTAAAACAGATATTTTAAAAAGCAAAACCGTGATGTCCATAGAGATTCAACTGTACCACAACCAGATGCAATCTCTTTTAAAACCATATTCTTTCCCAATTGTTTTGTTGTTTGCATTTTCAGGACACTGTGTTGAAGGAACTTTTATACAAACATTTGTCCAAATAGATTTAGCTGAAAGCACAGGAATTTCTCCCTGTATCTCCCTCCTTTCAACTTCTGCTCCGCAAAATAAAAAGATTACAAGATGATGTTTGTTACAAATAGATTTCACTACTGAAGAAAGAGAAACAGCATGCAGGAATAATATGAATTGATAGGCAGTAATAGCCAGAATTCCTAAAGCAAACACGTATGCTCTGAACATTCTAAGTGAATTGCTTCAGTCAAACTTTCCATTTCAGAGAGAAGCAACAGCATTCAAAAGTGGGTTTGGGTTTTTTTTTTTTTCCTTAAATCTGACCCTCCACAGTTACTCAGCAACTTCAGTCTGCTGGAAAAAATAAGGTTTTTGTTTCCAGATGCAAACCTTACAAAAGGGGAGAGGGGAGGGCATGCAAAGGGAAATCATAAAATGCTTTTTAACACAATTGCAATTAACTTTTTTATTTAATTACTTTACATATTTAATAATGTTAAAGAAAATTCTTTTCTTTAGGAAACTTAATAAATTATTAATTTAAAAAATTATTTCCCATACAACACCTTGTATCTAAATTGGAGAAATACGACTTTGATGGACTACTCAAGAGATGGCAGCTGGGTGGCTGCATCCAGGGCTCAGTGCCCAAAGGAAGATCAGTAACAACTGGTGTCCAGCAGGGAGGTGTACTGGGACCAGTACTGCTCAGTATCTTTATTAATGACACAGCCATAGCAATTGAGTGCATCCTCAGCAAGACAGCAGATGACACTGAGCTGGTAAGAGTATTGAGGGAAGGATGCCATCCAGAGGGACAATGACAAGCTTAAGGAGTAAGCAAACATGACCCTCAAAAAGTTCAAGGCAAAGTGCAAGGTCCTGCACCCGCGTTGGAACAACCACCAGTATCAGCACAGACTGGGCCACAAGAGGACTTGAGAGCAGCCCTGTCAAGAAGGTCCTGGGGGTACTGGTGGAAAATATGGACATGAAAAGGCAACACGCACTTTCAGCTCAGGAAACAAATCATATGCTGGGCTGCACTAAAAGAAGTGTGGTCACCCCATCAACTGAGGTGATTCTTCCTCTCAACTCCACTCTCATGAGACACTACCAGCATAGAGCTCTGTGGCTCCCAGAACAAGAAACACATTGTTAGAGAGGGTCCAAAGGAGAGCCACAAAACATGGTCAGAGGGACAGAACATCTCTCTTATGAGGACTGTCTGAGAGAGTTGGCTAGAAGAGCTTGGAGAAGAGAAGGCTCTGAAGAGACCTTATTGTGGCCTCGCTTAAAAGGGGCTTCTAAGAACAATGAAGACAAACTTTCTAGCGAGGCCTGTAGTGATAGGACCCTAAGGAGGCAATGGTGTCAGCCTGAAGGAGAGTAGGTTTAAGTAAGACGGAAGGAAGCAATTCTTTACTATGAGAGTGGCAAGCCACTGGAACAGGCTGCCCCGAAAAGTTGTGGATGGCCCACACCCGGAAACAACGTGAGGGTGGACAGGGCTCTAAGCAACCTGTTCTACTGAAAGATGTCCCTGCCCATGACAGTCGGGGGCTGGACTAGATGATCTTTAAAGGTCCCATTCAATGAAAAACATCCCACAATTTCACCAATATATTTCAAACTGCCCTTTATAGTCTAAATTCTATAAGAATTAAAAAAAAAAACCCCTCCCAACTGTATTCATCTGTAATTCCAGCAGTATGTTAACTTGCTTTAGAAAATTATTTTTCTGATGAAAGCATTTTGCAGTATTAGTGGAGATAACAACATACAATTACTAATTGTAACTTTGTATTAAGAAATGTCACCTTCCTGAGTGAAGTTTATGATTATGCCTTTGGGGAATATAACGACTTGAATACTAAAAATGATTAAAAAAATACACCTCTGGTAAGTCTACAGAGATCTCTGTATGGCAAGTAGTTCTTGTTGCATTTCCTGAACTGATGCCTTGCTCAACAGTAAAGTTCCTGCCCCAAGTCAAAGACAGCAGATAGGAACTGCAGCTTTTCCCACATGAGAAGTATCCTAGACACAAGGACACAGGGTTTGCTAAGGGAAAGATGCTCTCTCTGTACCTTGGACACCACCACTCCCACTCTATGTCAACCCTTCAGCTAGGCATCAACTACCAAACCAAAGGCAACACAATCACCAGAAATTTCTGCACCCTCTCTTACGAACAAACACTTAAACTTTGGCAAAGTAATAACTCTCCCACAGCTGTGAGATATAACATTATGCAAATTTTCTTTCTTTACAAGAACTAATGGAGCTTCATACTGCATGGGAAGGTAGCCAAGGATACTTTTTCTTACATTTCAATTAGCACCATCACTTTATGACTGAATTTTGGTTTTAGTTTCCCAGATGGAAAATTCTCTCGAAATCTGCTATTAGGTCTTTTTTCCACTTCTCTGCTCACTGTTACTACTCCTTCCTGCCTCATATCTTCAGCATATCATTCTTTACCACTGCTCCTCCACTGACCCATGTGTTGATAGCTGAGATGGTTTTCAGTAGACTCACAGAATGTTCCAATGGTCAGCACTGTAACTGTAGGAAACTCACTTTTCCCAGCTACCTTTCACAAACCCCTTCAGGTAAATTGATGCAATAACCCCTATCTCTCCCTCTCTACAGTCCATAAATGAGATGCTGAAAACTACCAGTTTCAACCAAACTCTGCTTTGGTAAACCAACCCTAGAAAAAAGAAACAAGCAATATCAATGTCAGAGAAATATTCCCCTTTGCAAAAACAGAGGGTAAAGAAGGTGGAAGCTCTAAGAGTGTTTGTCCTTGAATAGAATGATGACATTGCTGTCTCCTGCACATGCTGCAGAAGAGACAAATACTAAGTGGAGGTAAAAGGTTCAAGACAAATATTAAATGGCGATAAGAGAGGAACAGTAAGATTAATTTCTCCAGGATGCCAAAATTTTTTTTAAAACATCATGGCTAGCAAGGCATAGTCAGAGTCTATCCATTCCTGACCAAGCGTGAATAAGTTTTCATAAGCTACAGTACAGCTAGCTGTAAGCCTGATGAGCAGGGACAGTCAACTTATTTACATAAACCCACAAATGAAAGGCAACTCGGTGAATGTGAACCCAGCCAGCAAATGTTTTGGATTTCATTTTTTTTTGGTGGAGAATCCATGGCAAGCTGACACAAAAAGCAAGCAAGCCTGATGTCCTACACAACCATTTGTAACTCTTCCATGGCCAATCAATCCTGACATCTAGTCATAAAATCGCTGGGGAAGGAAGATTTCTGACGCTGAATAACATTGAGACAGATAGCCTGAAGCAATAGGGCAGGACCAACTTGATAACTGCTTTTCAATTATGAAAAGTAGAAGTAAAAGCTTATCAAAACAAAACATTAAGTAGCATTTAACCTTCATTTTGAGCATATGCAAGACAAGCAACATGCAAGGGGCTGGTAAGATTCAAACTGAAAAGCTCACTCACGCCTCAACATTTTGAGAAGAGAACATTGCACTCTTCCTAGCTGATGAAAATCTGACAAAAACAAACGGCTAATCTTATAAAACAAAGGATAACAACCATGGAAACTAACAATGCTGTGAAAAGTCAAGCCACTATACTACAGGATGTACTTCCCTTACATTATTTTGACATTTCATTTTTAAGTTGTTCTAATAGCTGCACTGTAATTTATCTTACAAAGGAAATGAGGTCTTAAGCTTGGATGTCCTGACAGCACCCTACTATTCCATTTTCCCCTTGGAAAAGGAACAAGGCTACTGATATAATTCCTGAGAACCATTTGATCTACAAATGAGTAAAGAAAACTGTTCTACTTTACCAGAAATAGAGCTCTTAAATTTTTCATTAAGAACATGCAACTGCCTGTCACACCCAGACATCAGCAGATTATTTACAGTAGCATCAAGATTAAAGCAAGTCATGTAGATTGACGAGCTCTGGTCTTTAAATCCTAGCTACGAGATTCTAACTGTATTTCCAACAACTTAAATAAGGTCCTGATTCTGCAAAGACAGCAACACCAAAGCATGGCTGCATGTCTATGCAAAGCTGAATAAACATTTAAAACTTCCAAGGGAGTGAGTTTAAGGTGTCTGTGTATTGACATTCCAACACACAGGTGTCTATGTATTGACATTCCAACACACTTCTGCTTTCAAAACAGAAGAACACTCCCAGCCTGCATATAAGTTATTCATATTGTGGTGACACTCGAGTTTTTTAACATTATTGTTTTGACAGCTTTTTTGTGATCTGTCTACATTTCTCATTAATGGACAACAAAAATCAATTAAATCCACACCACCTCTGTTTATAATCACCTCATGTTCTGAAGCTGTGGTTTTTACAACAGCTTCAAGATGATGTAAGTGGAGCTTACGACTGAAAGAATTTGTTTCGGTCCACCTCCACACACCCCTCCACCCCACTCTGGTCAGCATTAGAACTCCTGCACTATTTTACTGGGGGTTAAATCAGAGGAAAGTTGGAGCAGAAGGCTTTGCCCCTTTAAAAGGGTAATGCAAATTCAGCCTCTGGGCTAAGTTTCCCACTATATGAAGACAGCACTGAAGTCAAGTCAACTAAGCTAATTATGAAGAGCATTAAAAAAAAAATTGTGTAGCAGTCTGTGAGCATTTCAGACAGCCTGCTAGCTGCAGTATCTCCAAATTCATCACCTGGGCAACGGGGAACAACATCACCCCTTTCACCCAGGACCTACAGAAAAGGTAAATGTTAAATTTTATTCCGCTCCTTTTCTCGAAACAGCCGCTTAAGTTACAACAGCTTTTAATTGACTGCTGCATAGATATGCTCCTTTTGACTTCTATTTTTATACACACCAACCATGCATAGCGCAATGTTTCCAGTGAATGATTTTTTAAAATTAATATACATAACATTTACAGAAATCAGGCATCAATTACTACCTTAATTCAAATACAAATCAAGGATCTTTCTGGTTCTAAGTGCTACTAGGGAACAGAGTGAAGTCCATAAAGGAGTTCTAGGGATCTTTAATATGACCCTAACAGTGTTATCTCATGTCATGGCGGTACTTCAACCAAAGTAATAAACAGGACTCCTTCGGAGAGAGAGTCTCTTAACTGCAGACCTGCAAAGCATGTGATGGCAACACTGCCAGCAGCATTGCCAGTTTTTATCCCATTTTTTACCACTGTGCACCGCCTCCTCAAGCTGGGCCAAAACAGCTGTCAAATACTCGCACTGTCAAATGGCTAAAACACAAAAGGGTGATCTCAGTCCAGACCAGTTCCTTCATCTGGTGCAAAGACATTTCAGTTACTGTATGGATGTGGAGCAAAGATACCCAAGACAGCCCAGCCATTCATCACCTTGTGTGAAACTACCAAGAGAACCACTCAATAACTCTTGAGAGAGAAACAGCTCACATCCTTTCAACTGTATGCAAAAAATTCTTTCTCTAGCTTGCAAACTTGCCTAGAGAAGTTCTTCAGGCACCTCTGCAACAAATTTGCATTCAAAGGAAAAAGACTTCTATGAAATAAGACATTTTTCTAAATGATACTCCCAAAACATTTGCTCAGGGTTTTACACACAGGCTGACAAAATGGCACTATGAAAAAAGTCCTCTCATCTAGTTCACAAAATAGTAATGTACTTGCCAGCTATGCCATTCCCCGTAGGATGTGCTCCTCGTCTGAATGCCCATGCCCTAATACTGAATGGAAAGTCATGGAAAGGAGGCGCACAGCCTAAAAACACTTAGTCATTTGGAGAGTACTTAAGAAAGAAGGAATGTAAGAAGTGCCAGCACATACACCAACACCAGCAGCTCAGTTTTCTCAGATTCTCTGCCATTTCAGTCAGGCATTATCTGACTGCAAGCAGAGTGTAGTGACGATTCAGTAACCTTGTGGGGAGTACCCTTTTAGGGTAGGTGAATGGGAACATAAATAATCACTTCTGAGAAAAGCAAACAAAAAATATTCTTTCTAGAATCTGACAGACCGGCGGCATCTGCTACCATACCATACTATGGAGCTGACATCTAAGGATTCCACTACTTTGGATCTCTAGTCAAAAGATGGGAAAGCACAGCATGTTAGATTTGCAAAAAACACGTCCCCATCAGACACCAATTTATTCCCTTTTCGAGCCACTTTTTTGCCACACTGACTTGTGGTCCCTCTCCTCCTCCACTTTCTTTCTGAATCCCAAAAAAATAAGCAGTGAGAAGGCTTCTCCTTAAGGCTAACTTTTACTCACAAAGTTAGAAAGCAAACACAAGTTACTGTCCACAGAATACAATCAATAACTAAGTCCCCAGTGTCCACGTCAACTGCCACTCAAATCCAGTTTTCATCAAAGCCTATTAACTTTTGTTTTGAAAACTATCATTTTCAGCAAAACATGTAAGCCTTTCAAAGTAAGAACTGACATTAAGCTGCCAGGATGATGCTTTGAGAGGCTACCTAGAACAGAGGCTAGACAGCATTAAAGGAATAAAGCAGGTATTTATTCAAAAGGCCTTCAAAGGATACACCTTGGGCAGTACAAGAGCCCAGCCGAGACTACACCCAACATGGACGACGGGTCACGCGTTTTCACACTTTTTTAAGTTTTGGTCTATTTACATATTGGGGTTAATTGTCCAACTACAGCTTCAGGTTATGAAATCCCATCTTCCCAGACTGCTATCCTCTATTTGCTGTTGTTTATACTCTTTGGGCAACAGTTCTCAGGCTGGAAAAGGATCGTTTTGCTTAACTAAACTGTGAAGGGAACTTGCTAACACTTTAGATGAACTTCAGAGCTATGTACTAATGCAGCACAGAATCTGGAAAATATGAAAGCTAAAACTTAAGGCAACAAGAATGCAAGGGACCTGAAGTCACTTGGACAAACACTGTCCTGAAGGTCAGAGCTGAAACACAACTTCAACGGTAAGAGAAGTATCTAAATAGTGAGATCCAGTAAAGACAATAACATATGGTAATGAAGGGAATTGCTGTGTTTCTGTGGTAGGAAACACCATCCCGCTGACAAAATTGCTTGTGTTGTACCTCTCCATCTTCCCAAATCCAAAGGGAGGATCTGAAATGTGATAACACACTCACCTCCAAAGCTAGCTCTCCTATATGTATGTGCCTTCGAGCATCAAGAAAATGTCTTGCTCCCTACCTAAACTGACAAGGCATCATGCTGTCCACACAGAATCTACCTGAGTCTGAAAACAAAACAGGCTAAAATAAAACAAATTAAAATTGCAAAAGAAAAAACAAGTAAGGGAAAAGAGCTGACAGGACAACGTTTTAAATCCATCTTAAATCTATCTGACTCACTCCTAGTAAGTGAGGTCATAAACATCTCAGTCACTGGCTATTCTAAGATTTTCTCAAGTACCTCTGTGCCTCTCTCCCTGCTCTTAAGACTCCAGCTAGGCGCTGAGTTAATAAACAAACATTTATTTAGCCCCTAAAGGACTTGGGAGGATTTTACAAAAACCAGACACGAGGCCTACCATGGAAAAACTTCCCTGAGGGCTGCTCACCGCTACCAGGTGGCGATCGGGGCGGACAAAGCGCGGTCTGAGGAAAAGAGCGGCTGCGGAAACGCTCCCCGAGCCACGTCCCGCCCGCCCCGCTCCCCGCGAACTCTCGGGACCGGGTAGGGGAGCGACGCCTGACGGGGCTGCCCGCCGCACTCGGGAGAGCTCCGACGGGGGAGGGAAAGGGGGGAGCCCCA